>JAJOOO010019263.1:0-15220 GCA_029582685.1 Solanum piurae | reverse complement strand
GGGCAACGTGAGGTAAAACGTTGTATCATCACTAGGGCTCATAGTGGTGGTTGTCGGTTAAAGAATCTCCCACAAAAGTTATATTACTTTTATATAAGTAAAGTTGAGTTTGTTATTGTTTTATCATTAATGAACTAAGTTATTTATACTATTTTACAAGCTTTATATATTGCATGTGTCTTATTGCTTTATATATTGAGTTCAGTCTTTCATGAGTCGAACAGAGCCAAGGTAAGTGTTCTCTTGTATTCCTTTCAAGCGTAAGTCGTGGTTCAGCTTTCCAGCTCGCATACTCGTACATTCCATGTACTGATGCCAGTTGGCCTGCATCTTATTATGATGCAGACACAGGTACCCAGGATCAGCATCCAGCACGTCGTTGATCCAGTTGAGCACTTCAGAGTCAGCGGTGAGCCTCCTTGCTTTCCGGAGGACTCGTTTATTTTGTGTTCTTAAGTTTTGTTCTATTAGGATGTTGTGGGGTCTGTCCCAACATCCATCTCAGTATGTTAGAGGCTTCATAGACAGTCAGTCAGTTAGTTTGAGTCTCTCATGCATGTGTATATGTAAATATTTTATTTTGAGACTCGAGTTGCCTTGTTGGCCAGTTATTATCAGTTGGGTTGTTTTATAACCTTTCATTGCATTGAGTTATTCTGTTGAGTTAAGTTTCCGCTGAGTTAAGAAAGCCAGGCCAAGGGTTCGCTTGGGGCCAGCAATGGTCTCCGAGTGCCGGCCACACCCAGGGTGTAGGCTCGGGGCGTGACACAGTTATTATGATCTGTATAGTTTGTTTTATTATTTTAATCTATTAAAAGGTGAGACTCTATGATGAGTCAAAATATTCCTAATGGATTGGATAATAACAAATTACATTCGTGAAATAATAATTAGTTGATAGATCCATATCTCGGATATGAGAAAGAAGACACCCCTTTATGGTTGCTTATAAGTAGTCACGTGAAAATCCTGCAGGTGGATTATATATGTATATCCGTCATGTGAATTAATTTAAGCATAAAGATAAAGAATTAAATTAATCAATGGATTACATATTTTAGAAGTTTGATTTAATTGATTGGTGTCGAATTCTAACATGGGGATTCAAATAAGTTATAACGGTTAAAAAATGGTAAAAAAATTTGAAATTAAATAGAGGAGTGTAGTTATAGATTTTGGTGGTACAATCTGTGATTTATTATGATATGGTTAATTAATGCATTTACGAATTAAATATTATAATTAGAAGTCTCTGCTAATAAATTTGCGGTCCATGCTATGTTTGATTAATTGATTGAGTTCGGAAAAGAAAAGGATTGTTAGTATGTTTTTTTAATTTAGGAATAATTCTTTTTTGACTCTTATTAGTTTAAAAGAGAAAAAAACTATTTCCTTAAAAGAAGAAAGAGGATACTGGGTTTCTTTGTTTCCTTAGAAGATGAAAGAAGAAAATAATAGTGTTTAATAGTTATTAATAGCTATTGATGATGTTTAATGACGGTTGAATACCCTTGGTGTTTAATGACTATCTAAATACACTTAATGGTATTTTGTGGTTGTTGATAACTATTGACCATGGTTGTTGGATACCCTTAACGGTGTCAAAATACACTTAATGGTATTTAATGGTTGTTGATGACTATTGATCATGGTTGTTGAATACACTTAACGGTGTCTAAATACACTTAAAGGTATTTAATGACTATTAATTATGACTAGAAACATTTCATCTTTCAAACCTTCCCTTTTGCGGAAAAGTATAAATAGGGTGGTTTTTTTCTGAAAATTTTCTTGCCCACACAAGACTTGATTGAGATAGTTAGTCAGGAATTAGTAGCAAAAGGTTAGAGTTTTACAATTTTATTCAATTTACATTATTATGCTATTATGTATGTTTGTGATTCTGAATAATGCTTACGCTGTGCATATTCTAACATTTACCTCTTATGCCTATGTCTGCAAAATGGTTGCATATGCTAAGTTGTTGAGCTGTAGAACAAAAACAAAACCATTGATGGGCAAATGAAAATACTAGAAAACCAAATGACTAGTTCTTTAGTATGAATTCCCATGTTTTCACTTTCCTATGGAAATTAACATAAAAAAATTCTTTGTTGCACTTTTGTTCTATTAATGCATGTTTTCTAGATCTCTTCTCTTTGAAATATGTTTGTAAGTTGTGTCATTCTATTTATTCTATTTGACAGTATATTTCCAGGTAAAAAATTGGGGAGCAAAGGACCACCAGTATGGATTGTTATTGTGGTTGATATTTTATATATTGATGTTGCCAGTGGAACCCCTCTTGCGTTTCAAATGTGTGTGCAAGCACTGGTATGCTCTCATCAAAAGTGAGAGTTTCATAGAGAAGCATTTTCATCACAAGAACAATCGTTCCCGTCTCCTCATTTGCAACTTGAAATTTGAAGAGGAAGAACACACCCTCTTCAAGTCTGCTGTAGTCTCCTTGCTCCCTGAATAAATAGTTCCGGGTGTGACCCCTGAACAAAAAATTCTCCTTCATCTTCCAAGGATCGATTATTTCAACTGTGTTGCTGGCCCAGTTAATGGCTTATTCTTACTGCAGGAATTATTTTGTGGATACAGTGTCCGCTTGAGTTTGTGGAATCCTGCCACCAGAGAGTTCCGGCCTCTGCCTCCTGTGCCTTTTGCGACTGAGCACTTCTTCTGTAACTATGATCATGAATTCGGATTGGGGTTTGACCAGTTGACTATGATCATGAATTCGGATTGGGGTTTGACCAGTTGACTCAGGATTATAAGGTTGCTTGGATTCGAGTATTCTTTGATGATCGGGGACAGGGACAGGGCTATTACCTTCATAATATCTGTGTGTGTCTATTCCTCATGCGATAACTCATGGAAGAAGCTATAATTCCCTTCCAGTACCACAGGTTTGCCCTATTTCGTCACATATCTCAACGGGGTTTATTATTGGAGTTGTAGGAGCCTCAATAATAATATATGCAAGATTCAGTCATTTGCCATGGCCAGCGAACAGTTTGGTGAGATGCAAGGCCCAGATATTCCAGGTAAACACTGGGGGAGGCTTACATCGCGTGGCGACTTGCTTGCAATGTTAGTCAGTGATGAGTGTATGACATCCATATATGGAAAGAAACAAGAGGGAAGTTGGTCCAAAGTGTTTACTGTTCAACCTCGTATAGATGCTGCTCATTTTCCTAACGATATTTTGGAGAATGATGATAAGATTGTTTTACAACTCACAGAAACTTCACAGCTGGTGCTATATGACCCTACAACAAGTCAAGTTACAGATCTTGGAATTCAGCTGAGGCATATTGGCTGTTGTGTTTTCAATTATCAGGAGAGCCTAGCTCTAATTACGAAAGGAAATGAGTCTCAACACCAGGATAATACTGATCGAGCAAATGAAGTAGTACAACTATTAGGTGGACGAATGATGTCAAGAATTGAAAACCAATTCCCCCCCTCTGCTCTTTCATTTTCTGAGTAATAGCGCTAATATATTAGCTGGATGAACCTATTACTATTGGGTTATTGGCTTCTACTCATTCATCATGTCCTATTTATACTTTGGTCATTGATAAGAACATAAAGTTTATTTGTTTCATACATTTGACTACTTGCTGAATTATTGGCCAAATGTGTAATTTACTCTCTTTTTTCTAATGGTAAAACTACTGCTTGATTTCTTTCTTTTACTTTTGTTCTATTAATGCATGTTTTCTAGATCTGTTCACATCAATATGTTTGTAAGTTGTGTCATTCTGTTTATTCCAATCAAGAGATGGATCTGCTTATATTTCCATGTAAAATATTGGGGAGCAAACGGCCACTGGAATGGATGGTTATTGTCCGATATTTTGGTTGATATTCTATCAAGATTGCCACTTGCATTTCAAATGTGTGTACAAGCACTGGTTTTCTCTCATCAAAAGTGTGAGTTTCAAAGAGAAGCATTTTCATCAGAAGAACAATTGTGCCCGTCTCCTCCATTAAAGTAGCAATGGCATAACACTTTTTTGTAAAGTCTGTTGAATTCTCCTTTCTCCCTAATAAAATAGTTCGGGGTGTGATGCCTAAACAAAAAGTTCTCTTTTACCTTCTAAGGGTCGCTAATTTCAGTTGTTCTTACTGCAGGAAAAAAATTACCCTCATGTCTATGCCTATGTCTGGGATGAACCGGTACAGGGAGTTTACCCTCATGTCTATTGCCTCAAAATTATAAGGTTGTATGGATTCGAGATTATATGGGACAGGGAGTTTACCCTCATGTCTCTGTCTGTGTCTATTCTTCATGCGACAACTCATGGAAGAAGCTAGAATTCTCTCCCAGTTATACCTTAGGTTTGCCCTTTGACGCCACTTATCTCAATGGGGTTTATTATTGTGTAAATGAGATGTACACTGAAAGGATTTGCAGAAGGTGACGATTGCCCCTTTGTATAGACGTTGTAGCCAAAGTTATATACAAATCCCTAACCAAGAAAACTATCGTCAATAAGGTAATAGTCTCCTAAATATATACATCTTCCTAAAATAGTACACTCTTACTAAATCTCCTAATACTCCCCCTCAAGTTGGAGCATGAAGATCACAAATGCCCAACTTGCGAAGTAGATACAAAAAATGTTGTTTCCCCAGCGCCTTGGTAAATATGTCCGCTAATTGTTGAGAAGTGTGCACATGAGATGCAATTATGTGACCAGCTGCTATTTCATCACGAACAAAGTGGCAATCAACCTCAATATGCTTTGTACGCTCATGAAAAACTGGATTTGAAGATATATGAAGAGCAGATTGACTATCACAATACAAATGAATAGGATCCTTGTGAAAGATGCCAAAGGATCGTAACAAAGCCTTGAGCCATTTCAACTCACACACCGTTGCAGCCATAGAACGATATTCCGCTTCGGCTGAAGAACGAGAGACAGTATGTTGCTTTTTAGTTTTCCATGAAATAGGTGAATTCCCCAACAAAATAAAATAACCAGTTATAGAGCGTCGTGTCACCGGACAACTTGCATAATCAGAATCACAATATGCATTTAAGAGCAAGTTGCTATCAGCTCGTAAGAGAACTCCCTGACCTGGATTGCCCTTCAAATATCTCAGTACATGAAGTGCTTCCTCCCAATGTTTCTCCTTAGGACGATGCATGAACTGAGACAATATGTGAACTGAATAACATAATTCAGGACGAGTGATGGTCAAATAAATCAGCCGACCGATCAATCGCCTATATTTCTCAGGTTCACTAAAATCATTACTGTTGTCCAATGCGAGTTTGTGATTCTACTCAATAGGAAAACTGGCAGGTTTGGCGCCAAGAAGACCTAATTCACTCAAGATATCGAGGGCATATTTTCTTTGACAAAGAAACAGACCACTTCGACTTCTGGCCACTTCTATTCCCAAAAAATATTTTAATGGCCCAAGATCTTTCATGTGGAAACACTGATGCAAATATCGTTTGAAGCGAACAATAGAACTATAATCGTCTCCTGCAATGATTAGATCGTCGACATATACAAGAATATGTAACGACAAACCATTCTTTATATAAGAAAATAAAGAATAATCTGCATATGATTGAACAAAACCAAATGCCTTTAAAGCAGCAGTGAGTTTAGCAAACCAATTTCTTGGAGCTTGTCGCAGTCCATATAAAGATTTACGGAGACGATACTTTCTCTTGAGTCGAGGTTACAAATCTAGGTGGAAGTTGCATATAAACTTCTTCATCTAAATCACCATGCAAGAATGCATTATGAACATCATTTGATGTAATTCCCAATTTTTAGCTACAGCAATACTGAGGAAAACTCGTATAGTTACCATTTTTGCCACCGGAGCTAATGTTTCAGTATAATCAATGCCAACCACCTATTTGTTACCAAGAACCACAAGCCGAGCCTTATACCATTCAATTGTACCATCAGAATTGTATTTAATTTTATATACCCATGTAACACCCCGTAACTAGAAAGAAGTTAAAAAGTGGAAATAATCATTTTTGGAAAGAATTTAAAAATCTGGAAAATATGTTAAGTGTGTTAAGTTGAGTTTTTGGTCAACTTCAAACAACCATAACTTCTAGCTCAGGATGAGTTAGGTGTGTTTCCAGATATCGTAGGAAATATCTTGGAACAATCTTTCCAACGCCTCCGAGTTTGCGCGATTCCGAGTTCGTATGAGTGAGATATGCCCTTTGGAAGTTGGGCTGTTTGGATAAGGAAAGTCCAATCCAGATTTTTGAAGTGTATTTTGGTCTTTTCCATACCCAATTAGTTAATTACGTTTTTGGTAATTATTTTAAGGTCTAAATTGATTGAATTCAGTTTACTCTTTTGGAATTTGAGTTAGGATTTTGAGAGAAGAGAAAAGAGGAGAAGGAGCAAGAATCGTCAAGATCTTCAGGAATCGCTTGTGGATTTCGTCAAGGTGTGATCCCTACGAGGTATGTGAGTTCACACAACGTTGGGCTCGTTCACCCACACGCCAAACATGTTTTAATCAGTGTAATTTCGTTCTAAAATGATTGAGAATTTGATGTTCTTGAGTTGTATTTCTTGAATTGCTTTCGTTCTTGAATTTGGGATGAGATTGAGGAGTTCTTGAGAGTTAAGATTGATTATTAGAGTTGCTTTGAGTTAGATTCTTGTGTTTATGTTGGGGGTATCTGAATCTAAAGAAAAATTGAGAAGAATAGTCGAGTTTAGGTGAATTGGGACTGAAAACGAAAGAAGGAAAAAGTCGGGCGAATCTGGGCAGTGGGGTCGCGTCGCGGACATGCTCTTCAGATTTGAGAAAAATCTCTTCACATCGCAGAGAGGTCACAGACCGTTCTGCCTCAAAAATTACTTTCACGACCAAAAAATTTAAATACATCTCCGCGTCGTAGACCTGCTTTCAGACAGTGATTTCTTGATATTTTCTCATGTTTAGCTATATAAAAACACTCCTAAACAATATGAGATCTTTCATATCACAAATCTCAATCCTTGAATCCATAATTCCATTCAAGGATCAGTTAAGAGTCAAGTCAAGAGAAGTTCATAGAGTCTTCCAAAAGTCTTTTACAAATGATTTAACTTTGTTTTAAGATTTGAGTTTTGAGCTCAGTAAAGAGTAAAGTTGAAGTTAATTTCTTTAAAAGTATACGGGGACTATGTATTCCCAAAGAGTTTAAAATATTTTCACATTTAAATAAGAACAGAAACTGAGATTTCCAAAGAGCCTTTGAGCTAGTTTTCAGAAAAGAGTAAATGCTTTCACAATTAAGCAAGAGAGGAAACTTTGATTTCCAAGATAGCCGTTGAGCTAAGTTTTGAGCAATTATCTCAAATCATAGAAAGAAGTATGTTTTTAAACATAAGAGCTAGTATTATATTTTGAGAGTAGTATTGAGCACCGATAGGGGGGAGAGTTCAGACAACTCACAGCCCCCATAAACCATGTAGCCATCATGGGTAGAAAAGGGTCATACTTTTTAGATGATTCCTTTAGTGCTTTTTAGCATAGACTAGTGGATCCACTTAGTAGTTCAGGTTCTATACCCTCGGCAAGGTATAGGATGGCACGTGAGGCAAAATGTTGTATCATCACAATAGCTCTTACGTGATGGTTGTCGATTAGAGAAACTCTCATAGAAGTAATTGTATTCTTATATACACAGTTTATTGTATTTTTACATACATTTTGAGAGTTATATGTATCTTTGCATACACACAGAGTTGACATCATGTTTTAATCAGATTTTCTTTATATTGCACTTGTTTTAAACTGCTTTATATTGAAATGAGTTCAGTTATGTTGAGTTGAGTTGAGCCAGGTAAGTTCTTCAGTTCCTTTCAAGCTTAAGTTATGTTTAGCATTCCAACTCGCATACTCGTACATTCAATGTACTGATGCCATTTGGCCTGTATCTTATTATGATGCAGACACAGGTAACCAGGATCATCATCCATCGCCTCGTTGATCTAGTTGAGCACTCAGAGTCAGTTGGTGAGCCTTCTAGCTTTCCGGAGGATCCTTTTTATTGCTTTCAGTATTTTAGTTCATTAGGACGTCGTGTGTCTTGTTCCGACATCCATCTCAATTGTTTAGAGGCTTTATAGAAAGAGTTAGTTGATGTTAGTTTATGAGTCTTTACTTTCCCTTTTCAATTAAGTTGAGACTTGAGTTGCCACTTTGGCAGTGAATGTTATTTGTTACATTCTAAGTTATTTATTGAGCAGTTCAGTTATTCTTTTAAAGTATATTTATCTTGAGTAAAGTCTTCTACTGAGTAAGTAAGCCAGGCCAAGGGTTTGCTTGGGGCCAGCAATGGTTCTCGAGTGCCAGCCACTTCCGGGGTGTAGGCTCGGAGCGTGACAACCCATTTGCATCCGATAGTTTTCTTACCTGGAGGAAGAAACTCTAATGTCCATATACCATTCTTTTCCAATGCATCAATTTCTTCTTTCATAGCACGCCACCAAAGAGGGTCATGTACAACATCACTAAACCTTGTGGGTTCAGTACCTGCAGTCATGGCTGCCAAAAAATACTTGTGCCTAGAAGAAAAATTATTGCAAGTCACATAGTTAGCTATAGGATACGACACATCTGAGGACTGTGACTTAGTGGGTGATGAGCATTGCATTGGGGTATTTGTGCACCTAGTAACATGACATTGAGTTGAAGAACATACGTAATCTTTTAGTCTACTGGAAACTTTACGTTTCCAATATCCCCGACCAAGAGCATCACCCACAGTGGTAGAAGTTTCTGTAACTATACTAGCATAACTTGTGTTCATATTTTCCTCCTAAGTAGGACCGGGCAAAGCAATATCCGTGCTACTGTCTTCATCGATGTTGGGCTCAATATCAACACTCCCCCTTGAGTCAATATAGGCTGAGTGATCATGTTGCATAGTAGGAGTATCCAACGAAGTAGTAGTCTCGCAAGTAGTAACTGAACTAGCATAAGGAAAGATTTTTTCATCAAAAGTGACATCACGAGACACTAAAAGATCTCCAATTTCCAAATCATAGACACGCCATCCTTTTTTTCCAAAAGGATATCCAAGAAAAATACATCGACGACTCCTAGAGCCAAACTTATCTTTATCACAAGACTTAAGATGAGCAAAACAAAGACATCCAAATACTTTCAGAGGCTTATATGAAGGTTCTCTTCCAAAGAGTATTTCATAAGGAGTTTTTCCATTCAATATAAGAGTTGGAGTTCTATTAATAAGATACACTGCAGTCAAGACACAATTTCCCCAAACTGAGATTGGCAAATTAGCTTGGAAACGGAGTGCACGTGCCACATTTAAAATATGGCGATGCTTCTATTCCACTCGTCCATTTTGCTGAGGGGTATCAACACAAGTTGTTTGATGCACTATGCCCTGATCTGCATCGAAAGAATGAAGACTAGTGAACTCCGTACCATTATCAATTCTAAGAAGTTTTATCCTTCTTCCAAATTGAGTAATAACCAAGGAACAAAATTCTTTTATCTTGTGCTTAACCTCACTTTTCTCAGCCAGTAAGAATACCCACAAACCACGAGAAAAATCATCTACTCTATTACGACTACTAATTCCAGGAAGAAGAGAAACTATCTTATTGGACAAATGACCAACCCGACGAATTCAGGGGCGAATCTATGTGTTAAATTTGGATCACCGGAACCCGTGGTCATCCGACTAAACTCGATATATTACTTGTATAATTATTATAGATTATATTAAATAAAAACTTGTGGAACCCGTTCTCAAAGTCGCTGGATGGTTCACTGGTTTAACAGTCAAATTTTAACAACAAGGTCCTTAGTTCAATCCCAATTCCCAGCCAGACACAATTCAGTTCAATTTTTTTATTAACTAAAACTACATGTTTTTTTAAAAAAAAAGCAAAATTCTAAAGTCGTTTTCAAAATATGAAGTCATAATTGTAAACTGATGATATTTTTTGTGGTAATGTAATATTTTATGTTTTGCTCGCGTAGTTATTGTTATATAATTTTTTTGGTCTCATCTTTAAAGTAATGGTGCACCCGTTTTCTTGAAATCCTAAATTCGTCTCTGCCGAAGATGCCATAAATCAAAATTATCCACCTTATGAGTGTTATTTGCTTGTGCTTGTGCCTTGAAATAATATACCCCATCGCATTATTCACTCACACCAATCACTGTCCTCAAGGTTCGGTCCTGCATCACACAAAGCTTATCAGAAAATATGACAAAACAATTATTTTCAATCGTTAGCTTAGACACAAAAATTAAATTGTATTTTAACTGAGGTACATAAAGAACATGGTGCAGTTTCATTTTATCTGTGAGTATAACAGTTCCCATCTTCGAAGCAACAGTCGTGGAACCATTTGGAAGGTTAACCAATTATGGTGGCACATCACATAAGTCATTTAATAACTGAGCGTCGCCACTCATATGGTGAGATGCTCCTGTATCGACAATCCAGCAAATTCCAAGAACATTACCTGCCAATTTTTCATGGTTCTTATTGTGGGAATTAAGCATAGATAGAAGCGCACTCCATTGGTCATTAGATAACCCCATCCAAGCATTCGCTTCTTCCTTTGTCGTACCATTTGATCTGGTTGCTTGCGCAACATTAGCAACTGCTGCAACTCCACGTCCAGTGCCACTGCGTCCAAAATCACTATTGTTTCCAGATCGTCCACCACGACCACGTCCATTATTTTTTCCTCCTCCTCGTTCGGTACCCCACCATTCAGGATACCCAATTAACAAAAAACATTTTTTTGTTTCGTGATTAAATTTTCCACATTTAGCACATGGTGGTTTGTCTGAGTCATTAGTTGGTATGCCACTATAGTCATTGCGAGCAGTAGATAAGGAATGCACAGCAAAGGCCACAACATCTGAGCGATCCTCCTTAGCTCGAGCAAGGTTCCGATGCCTCTCCTCTTGTATAATCATGGCATAAACTCTATTTAACGTGGGTAGAGGTTTTTTGCTCAATATGTTAGAACGTGTAGTCCCGAACACCTCATCATCAAGTCCCATCAAGAATTGATGAACTTTCTCCTTTTCTCATTCTTGTGCAAGTTCCTTCGCTGCCCCACATCGCATATGCATATAGGATTTTTTGTATAGCCAACAATTTCCTCCCACTTGCTTTTCAGTTTACCATAGTATGCAGCAACAATTTGTCCTCCTTGTTTACAGGATGCAAGTTCGCTTTTCAATTGGTGTATTCTCATGTCATTACCAACTGAAAATCGTTCTCGCAAGTCTTCCCACAATACTTTAACGGTTTCCATATAAGAAAACGTTGAGCGAAGTGATGGATCTATGGTTTTAAAGACCCAGGCAATCAACATTGA
The DNA here is from genome assembly GCA_029582685.1 of Solanum piurae. Lineage (NCBI taxonomy): Eukaryota > Viridiplantae > Streptophyta > Magnoliopsida > Solanales > Solanaceae > Solanum > Solanum piurae. The sequence continues at coordinate 3,844 of JAJOOO010019263.1, read as the reverse complement.
ATTGACGACATACCAATCATCAAGTTTAAATCCTTCTTCCTTGGGTTGTGTAATCAGTCCATCGATAAAACCCAATTTCTTTTTGGCTCTAAAAGAGTTTCTCACCGCCTTAGCCCATTCGTCATAGTTATCGCCCTTCAGAACCACAGGAGTTATACATATTCCTGTGTGATCTGCTGAAAGCAAGAAATACGGAGAAATCGGATCGTTCATGGGAGTTTTGCTGCTTCCAGATCCAGTGACTCCGTCTTTGTTTTTATTCTTATCGTCGCTAACCATCTCCCAAAAAAAAAATTTGGTTATGGCCCTGATACCATGAAAGGATTTGCAGAAGGTGACGATTGTCCCTTTGTATAGACGTTGTAGCCAAAGTTATATACAAATCCCTGAGCCTTGCTAACCAAGAAAACTATCGTCAATAAGGTAATAGTCTCCTAAATATATACATCTTCCTAAAATAGTACACTCTTACTAAATCTCCTAATATACAGGATTCACTCATTTGACATGGGCAGCGAACAACAGTTTGGGGAGATGCAACTCCCAAATATTCCAAATGAACACCGGAAGAAACTTACATTGCATGGCGACTCGCTTGCAATGTTAGCTGGTTATAGGTCTATGACATTCTGTTAGTTGGGTTAGTGGTTTGGATACAAATTTTTGTAGTAATAAATAAGAATTTTGTGACATTAGTTGTTATGTTACCTCCTTGTAACATTGTGTTAGAACTTACAATCGTTTTTTATTATGTTGACGAAAAAACACTTGTGGTATTTTTCTATCACGTGATTAGTGTACGATCTGTTTTCCATCAGATTATGGCTACATGTAGCATTTTGGAGTAGTGTTTATTTATGAATGAAAAGAAAAATAGAGAACGGTGTGAAGAATCGATTGTCCTTGAAGAAAAATGGAGATCGATTCAACATCATGCGTTACACCTCCAGATTCAAAAACAACAAACTTCAGGCAGATAAACGTCTGCTGCTGTTACTTCTCTTCATCTTCTTCTTCGTCTGCTTTTGTTGCTGCTGGTCCTTCTTCTTAATTCTCTTCTTTTTTTGACATAGTGTAAACATGAATTGTTTCTAGTAATTTAATATAGCCTAACTTTATATATAGTTAGGCTATATTAACTTCTTGAATGTATCATAATCAGTGTTTTAAAAAAATCTGTTGGGACTCGCCTCGGGGCTCGCCCTAGGGCAGGACTCTAGCAAAATGTCCGATACTCAAGTGTGAGATTTAGTCCTGTAAGACTTACGCCCTAAGCATCCGATTGTACGCCCTAAGCACGCCCAACGCCTAACGCTCGAGGCTCGCCTAACAGATCTTACACAAATTATGTGTTAAAATCTTTCATTAACATTGTTGACCCTCATAATTCTTGAATAATTGAATGATACATGATAATTTTTAATCTATAGAGATAAAGAAGATTGAGAATAACTCAAATAACAAGTTTTAGTATCGAATCTTTCCTATTTGATAACACTATGAAAGTAATTATATATTATGTAATATTTATTTTATATTGCGAAATTTTACTTTTTCACTTATCATTGGTCTTCATGGCTTTGTCATATGTCTCAAAATTATTATATTTTATTTAGCTATTTGAAAGTAATTTTATTTTTATCGATGATAGAGTGATGTTTTTATTATAATACTAGTAAAGCTATTCATTAATTTCTTTTAGGGGGGTAAATCGTATAATATGATAAAAAATTATTTTGAGAAATAATGATTCTTTTATTATTAGAAGTTAAGATATTAGATTATTTATACTTGTATAATCATGTTAGAACTTTTATTTTCTATTTAGTTTATTTAATCATATTTGTAATTGTTTCAAACTATTAATTTATTTTTATAATTTTGTTTTATTATATTATTGTACTATACTATAAATTAAAAATTTAAAGATCCATAGGGCTTACACCACACGTCTAGAGGCTTACACCTCGCCCTATACTAAGTAAAACACCTCGCCTCACGCAGAGACTATTAAAACACTGATCATAATATATATATAATTAGTGTATAGTCAGTGTTTACTATTTATGATTTTTGACAAACTATATTATATAATGTATAGTTAGTATATATTTTCTTCATCTTTCCAAACAAAAATCGGTGAGCTCCATCACCACCACCATGAATGATAGAGACAAATAAAGGGTTCATGCTGGTCTGAGGGGGAGGAGATGTGGAGATGGTGAGAAGAAATGCTGCATTTCATTTTTGTTTTTTTAAATTATTGAAATGTAATTTTTTTTTTAAGTAATTAACTAAATAGTTTTAACAATAGTTATTTTACTCACAATACATTTTTAATAATTATTTTTAGTATATATCTCACATATTTATTAAGTGTGTGAATAAATTAAAAAGTGGTTATAAATATTTAATTTTAAGCTTAAACCCAAAAGCTCTTGCAATCTGAAGCGTATCCAATGAGGGTCACCGGGTTCATGTGAACCTATGCTTCCCTCCCGAGATCATATATAGTAGTGATATATTTTTAAAAAAAATATTGAGATATAGATTTGTGAACCCATACTCAGAGTATCACAAAATGTGATAAAGAATGGGTGCACCTCTCTGGGTGAGGTTAGAAATTTGAACTTTATATTTATTTTATTTTACTATTCTTTCTAAAATTAGATAATACTTATTTAACGATTTTCAATTGTAAAAACATAAATATTAAACGGATCAAATATATATCTTACATCAACCTTTTTATAATATTGCACCCATCATCTCAAAATCTTAGATACGCCTGACTTGAAATGAGTTAATTCAAACACCCCACAGGCTACAAGTAGTATCAAAGAAGGAAGGAGATACCATCCATCTCGTTTCTGCATTTTTCTCTCATAATCGCCATCACTTCTTCTTTATCATATTTATAAGGTTAGATTTCAATTTCTTTCTGTAATACTTTTCTTGTTTTAATTTTTGGTGATGTAGGGTTTTGCTTCTAAATTATATCCTGCCCAATTTTGACCATTCTTTTCGGCTTTTAAATTTCAACCGTTAGACAAATATGGATTATGGTGCAGTAGTGAGTCTGCTTCACTCTAAAAATTATTGCAAGATGTGCCAAGTTAAACTTGCTAAATTTCCAATTGTTGTGGATTGATGTTAGTCGAAAGGGGTGTGTATTTAAGGGGTTGTTTGGTTGCTAGTTAGAGTTAATGCAGATATTAGTTATGCCGAGTTTGGTTATTGCATCTTCTGCCTTGCATAAATAATAGGCATAATACATCAATTGGACCCTAAACTTGGCTTCAAATTTTAAGTATGACCTCTAACTTTCATAGTGCACAAGTAGGCACTTTAACTATCCAATTCTTAAACAAAAAAACACGCGAATCCAACAGCCAAATTGTGTGATATACAAACGCTCCTACGTGGCTTATTGAGCCACTCAGTGGCTGCCAAATAATTAAAAATTTACACGTATTTTATAATTAAAAAAAAAAATTAAAATACAAAAGGGTAGGGTCGTATTTTCTTTTCCCAACCCACCCCCTACCAGCCCCTCCAGCCCCAAAAAAAAAATTGAAATTTATTTTAAAAAAATATTTTCAACTTCAAAATTTCTTTTTTTTTCACCCCTACCTCGACCCGCCCCACCCACCCACCCCCTCCCAAAAAAAATTTAGTTTGTTTTTAAAAAATATTTTAAACTTCAAAATTTTATTTTTTTCACCCCTACCCTCGACTCCCCTCCCCCACCCATCCACCCCCTACCAGCCCCCCCAAAAAAAATTTAAGTTTATTTTAAAAAAATATTTTTAACTTCAAAATTTCATTTTTTCATCCCTACTCT
>JAJOOO010019262.1:0-12849 GCA_029582685.1 Solanum piurae | reverse complement strand
GCAAGAATTATTTTCTCACAGATTTAGACGAGCTTATAACTTATCATTTATAATCTGTTTTATTATTTTGATCTCTGGATAGTCTAACATCATCATATCATTATCATCATACATTACTATAAGTAGGAACAAAAAATCATATATATTACTATAAGTAGGAACAAAAAAAAATTAAAAGTTGAATTACGATTTTACCCCTATTATAAATTAAAATGTTATAAAAACATTTAACTATTTAATTTAAATATTAAATTATATTATTTTAATAAAAATGTTAATGACTTTTGCACTTCTTTAGAATGATTCTTAATTAAAATATCTAATTTAATTTATTTTCTTGAAATTATTTAAAATATTATTTTTTCATTTAATATTTATTTTGGGATTCAATGAATTTTGAATGTTCGTATTATGGTAATTAACACTCCTATTTCTAGCTAGACTTGCAATTCAATACTCATTACTCCTATTAAATTGTACTTCCTCTGTCTCTAATTACTTGTCCACTTTTCATTTTATAGTTGTCCCTAATTACTTGTCCATTTTGACAAATCAAGAAAGGACAAAAAAAATTTACCTATTATATCCTCAATTAAATGACTAATTATTTTGAAAAATGTAAAACTTTTCATCCACTTCATAATTAATAGGGTACAATGATAAACTCACTATGTCATTAATTTTTTTTTTAATAGGTGTGTCAATTCAAAAGTGGATAATTAGGGACAAAGGGAGTAAGTTATTAGAGTATTAGCCAGAAAAAACCAACAATCTTTACATCTTCCACGTAGTAATAGTGATGATTTTTCATAATCATAGTTACTATGGTTTTTTTTTAATAATTAGTCAAAATGATTTTCCATTAAACATTTAATATATTTAAATTCTTTTACATATTTTATCCTTAGAATATAGTTTTATTTCTACATTACATTTAAATATTATAAATTGTTAATATATTAAATATTAAATAGTTAATAGTTAATAGTAAATCATCATATTTGTATACATAAATTACCACTAACTCTTCATTGTGTAAATGTATTTAACTCTCATTAATTATATTCATTATGTTTTTAGCTCTAGTGTCTCATCGATAATCTCAAATGGATTAATATCATATTTATGACAACTTTTGTGTTCCTCAATGCTATCATATAAATAGTGACATTTGACACAATAATGTACACACTTGAACCAATTGGGAAAAAACATGAAAAAATCTCTATGCTCTCTTCTTTTGTCTATTTTTATTTGTTTACTTTAACATTTATGTTTCTTGTTTGTTGTTATTGTACATATGTTGTTCTGTTGTTATTATTTTTGAGAATTTACCATGGTTTGTTGCTTTGTATACATTAACGTAGCATGTGATATTTTAATATCCTCATTTGAATATTGAATTTGTGCAACAGTTAGTTTTTTTTACTTTATGCACTTTTAGTCAATTTTATAGTTCAATGTAAATTCTTTTTATTAGGAAGATATATATAGTTCCTATCGAAATAATGATGAATTTGTTTTCGTAAATAACAAAAATTTGAAGAAGATAAAATATGTCATTTGCAATACAAAATTTATATGAAGTATTATGGGATAAACGTGCAACGCACGTTTCCACATCTAGTGATAATATAAGTACTAGTAAAAATGAAAATTAAATATATTTAATTATACATCAATTCATCACAAACCCAAAATAAGAATTTTCCAAAAATATAAAAAAACATAAATTTTCCCAAAAATATGAAAACACAATAGTAACCCAGAAAATAAGGAAAAAAATGTAAAAACGAAGATGAATTACCTCTGCAGAGGCATTATTTCTATGGCCAATATCATCCTCATCGTTTTGTGTTTAATCTTTTCGATTCTTCCAGCTGCTATTGCGAATCCTCGAACAGAGCTCGTTTATAAATTCTGCGGTGTGGAGCAAGCTGATAATGTTTCAGAATTCAACCAAAATTATGCCAATGCAATTGTAGCTATGGAACCCGAGATAAAATCCAATAAATTCTCAATTTACGGAGAAGGATTAGCTCCGAATCGAATTTTCGTTTTGGCTCAATGTATGGATGATCTATCTAAAGAAGATTGTCAGATTTGTTTTTCTGCCATTAAAACCCAATTGCCGGGTTGTTTTCCCCATATCAGCGGTCGAGTTTTCTTCGATGGGTGTTTCATGAGATTCGAGAATTATAGCTTTTTTTATGAATCCTCTTCTCCCCATGACGTTAAAGTAATTTCTCTTTACCCCTTTTCTTTTTCTTGCCAACTTTTTAAAAAAAAAAAAAACTATATTTGGGGATTTATGTTAAAAAAACAACAAGAACTATCCTATGTTGCTCGGATTCTTCAAAATTGTTGCAGGACCTGTGTCGGATTTTCCAAAATGTACTACTTTTGGAGTGTCACATGCACCCGTCAACATATTTAAAGACTCCGAGCAACATAGATAGCTTTGTATTTGATTAGAAATGTGTTACCATCTCATATGATAGTTTAAGCCATTAGGACAAGGTATAGGGTATAGTTTTAGTTAGTTAATTATATATTCAACATGATGGCCTAATTCTTTTTTCATGACCAAAGCACGTGGAAATTCTTTTAGAGAATGGGTGACGGTGTGTGTGTCTGTTTGATACCATCCATGTTGAAGTGTGTGACCCCTCGTCTAAAAATTAAGCTATTAGGGAAGGTTCACTTTATTTAAGTAATCACGGCCCAATTTGTTTGGCCTATTTTGACTTGACAAGGAGGATAAGAAAATAAAGAGACTTATGAATCTTGTGGCCTTAAATATGTCATGAGTTGGAAACAAAGAGTTGCTGGAAAGGAAAAGAATCATTCTTTTCGAAACGGACTAAAAGGAAAGTAGGTCAAACAAATTAAAACAGGGAAAGTATATGTTTAACAAACTTGACAATGGCTAGCTTGTTTTTGGTCCTCATGGTTATCTTTTTTTGGTTAAATTTGAATAAAGAGATGCAGTGATGCAGTGAACTTGAAGGATGATCAATTTAGGGATGTCGCTACCAAAGTCGTCAAGGATGTGGTAACCATGGCCCCAGTTCACGGTGGTTATGCAGAAGGACGAAGGAAAACATATGGTTTATCAGTTTATGGCATGGCTATCTGCTGGAATACTTTGGACGAAAAATCATGTTCTGATTGCCTTTCAAATGCAAGCACAGCTGTTCTTGATTGTTTGCCATCCATTGAGGCACGCTCCCTTAGCGTTGGCTGCTATTTTCGTTACTCAGAATTTGAATCTAGCAATGGTTCGAATTTCTTTAATTCTAAAGGTCAGCTCTACATCTCATGCTTGCTCTTGAGAAATTTTTTTGGGACTTTAATCATCTGTGTATAATATCTTAAAACAATAGGTGTATTTTATCTTGTTTAGCATGTTACGTATTATTTTTCCAGGTTACTATATTAGACCTGATTTTTAAGTAGTTAACACTAGTTATCTGTTCGTTGCAAGTAAGTTAACCGAAGAGTGTTAATAAGTATGCCCTTTTAATGCACGAAAACGAAACTCACTTAAGAAGGAATTCATTTTGCAGGAGCTATTTTCATGTACCTTGTATTTATTCTTGTTGCTGTTGGTGTATGCATAATAGCTATTCTGGTTGGATATATTGTGGGCACAACTCTCCATGAAAAACGAGTGAAACACCAGACGAAACATAATGGTGATTCTTCGGATCTTGAGTCATCTGTTATGAAAAGGAGCCTGCATTTCAAATATTCAACACTAGAGAAATCCACAGACAACTTCAGTGAAGAACGCAAGATTGGCCAAGGTGGATTTGGTGAAGTCTTTAAAGTATAAAAGCATACTACTTCCTTTTCTTTTCTTTTCGTTTTTCTCATCCCTGTTTTGCTTCTCTGCTTTGACAATGTTAGTTCTGCTAAATAAGTCTAGAATATTTCTGAAGTAGGGGACTTTGCCAGATGGTAGAGAAATTGCTATCAAACGAATGTTTTTAACTACCAAAATTCGGAATGAAGAGATATCCAATGAGATAGACATTATTGGACAAGCCCAACACCAGCATTTGGTTCGTTTTCTTGGCTGTTGTTTCACTGCCGATGACAGCTTTCTTGTATATGAGTATCTAGAAAATAAAAGCCTTGATCTTATCTTATTTGGTATGTATTTTATTCTTAAGATCTTTAATTCTTCTCCTCCTTTCCCGACAAGGATAGAAAAAATGCTAAGTCATTTGTAACTAGAAATTACTATCGTACTTAGTTGATTTTCTTGACTGTATGCATGGAAGAAAGATCCAAAGAAGAAGAAAGATTTGGATTGGAAGAAAAGGCTCAAAATAGTCGAAGGGACAGCTGAAGGTTTAGAATACCTTCACAATGATTGCCAAGTTCGAATTATTCACAGAGACATCAAACCTAGTAATATCTTACTAGACTCGAAATATCGTCCCAAAATTGCAGATTTTGGTCTTTCCAGGTTAGTGCATTTACTTTAGGTCCATTGCCTTCAAAAAGTCGAGCCCTCTTAGTCGTGTTCAAGATTTATGTCACCAGGAAATATGGAGAACTACAAGTGTCAATTTTCATTTTTATTTAAGACGAGCTTAAATGGAGCAACATGGACAATGAGAATTCATATATCTGACTTCGACTTGCTTGGAATTGAGATGTAATTGTTATTTGTTATGTTATTGGTCTTTCCAGGGTTAATATCAGGGAAAAAGGAAGTGCACCTCTTGTCATTGCAGGCACATTGTATGTAATGAAGCACTTAAATTTAGATCAACCTCTTACCACTCTTTATTTTGTCCTATCCCGTGTTAATCCCTATACCTGCAGCGGATACATGGCTCCGGAGTACCTTGCTCAAGGACAATTAACAGACAAAGTGGATGTTTATAGCTTTGGAGTTCTTATCCTGGAAATAGTAAGTGGACGGGAGTTCAACAAAATTCCAGCCGATGACACTCTAGACACCCTTGTAACCATTGTAATTTCCCCTCAACACTTAGCTTTTTTACATTTACTTCTAGACGTAGTTACACAATCAGGTCATTTTATATTTCTATTTTTGACAGAATTTGTGTGTTTGATATTATCTTATTAATTTAACGTGCAGGCTTGGAAACATTTCAAGGAGAAAAGGATGTATCGGATAATAGATCCGAGCATGGAGATAGAAGATGTGAATGAAGTACTAAGGGTGGTTCAAATTGCGCTGCTATGTACTCAAGAGTCACCTATTATGCGTCCAGATATGTCAACAATCATTAAACTAGTTACACAAGAAAACTTAGAAGTGCCTGTTCCTTCAAAGCCTCCTTTCATTGATGATTCATTTTATGGTTCCGAACAACATGGCTCTATTCATCAGCATCATCCCTCTGCATCATCAGTTGATTCTTGCAGATATTATGACACACATCAAGATAATGGCTCTTTTCATCGTTATCGTCATCATCCCTCTGCATCAATTGATTCTTATTATGACACGGAAAGTGTTTTAGGATGACAATGGTGCTCTCTTTATGGTCTCTGCAAAGACAGAGCTAGCCGTTCTATTCACGAGGAGAATGAAGAATTCTACAGAGCTCAGATCAGACAGTTTTGGAGTTTATTATGAAGCTATCCGCCTGTAAAATGAGCGTATCCATTTTCCCAGCTACGCGCTATAGTGCAGTGCTTTGATCAAGACCGATTAAATCCCGGAATACTGCAAAGGCTGCTGGAAAGACAAGATAAGTAGATAATTAAGTTATGTATATTGACTGTGTTAAGTTTTTTTATATCTTTATAATAGAAATTTTACCTATAATAGGAGTGACCTTATTGTTATTTAACCTACAATGATACAAATTTGAGGTAGATTGATTTTATAGTTCAGTACAAATGTTATTTTAGTTATATGAATTTTGTCACATAGGAAAATTTTCTTCTATTCAAATTGCAAGAACCATTCAGATTGATGGGGACAACTTAATTTGGTGATACTGTCAAAGGACAAAACAAAATTGAGTTTATTTTGTTTGGAACTTCTATTAATAGACGTTGATTATTTTCTTAGAAAATCCGTGTACGCATTTTAAGGTGATTCAGGTGATACTGAGGAGGGCCGGACCCTTCTCTACTTGTTTCTCTTTACTGTTCAAAGCAAAAAATATTAGTATTTATTTATTTTGATATATAAAAGAACATACTGCATTATATTTGAAACTTCGAAGTGAACTTTGAACCCACTATAGAAGTATTTGGTCACGGGTACTAAGAGCCTGTTTGACCAAATACTTTTATAGAGGTAGACGGATTGTATATAAGTTTAGTTAATCAAGTAGAGAGGTATTTTTAAAGCTGTTAATAGTTCAGGAATGAAACTAATAATTTGCGCCGAATTCAGAATATTTTCCATACTTCTCTGAACTAACCATAGCCAAACCCTCTCTAAGAATATCTCTAGTCGTTGTTTTTCCTACACATTATGTTTCTAAGTGTATGATTTTTTTGTCCCTTTTGCACTCTCCATTAGCGTAAACCAATTCAAAAAGTGATTTCAAAGGCACTACCATTACCAAATGTGTCAAGTTAGTTGCTCTCATTTCCACATCAAGAAATTGTAGAAAAAAATATGGACATTCTTTTTACCTGTTTTGGCCATTAAGTGAAGTCCAAGAAATTATGTCCATATATTCATATCATATCAAGGTATCTTCCTTTTTATGGGTTATGGCCATATCTTAGGTCCAGTAATTCCCTAAAATGTGCATAAATTCCTTCTTAATAATAAAAATATATAGGATGTTTGAAATACGGAGTAACCGTTTTCCCCTTTCGTAAGAGAATGTCATTACACTTTTGAGATTCTTCACTCTCAAAAAATAATACAACAACAGAATAGTGTATTCCTACAAAGTGAGATTTAGGCGATGTTGTTCCCGATAGACCTTCAACTCAGACAAAAAGTAGACTAAAAAAAGACGTAATTGAAATACATGAGACAATAGATAGTAACATATTAACAAATAGGAGAAGAATAGTATGACAACCAAATAATACTACAATCGAACTACACAAAACAACAGATATATATCAATAAAATCGAAGAACCTTAAACCATGAACAACATATTCCCATTTACTAGCATGAACGCCCTCTTACCTACTAACTTTTCTATCCTATTTCATCTCCTTCGCACCTTTGTATCTAAGGTCATGACCTCACTACACCGCAACTACACCATATCATGTCTAATCATCTCTCCATAATATTTCTTCCGTCTACCTCTACCTCTCTTGAATTCATCCCAAGTCAATCTCTCACACCTCCAGACTGAAACATACGTGCTTCTTCTCATCACAGACCCAAATTATCTCAACATCACTTTCTGCATCTTATCTTCCACCGAAGGCACTCTCAAAACATAACTTTTTAAAAGAACTTATGTACCTACACTCGTGTTTGTGTATGAGTATTCGACTATTCGTTATCTCATTTTAATGAGACGATTTACATGATTCAAAATTATGCCAAAGCACATAAATTTTTTTTGATTCAAGACTATATTATACCATTTAAATTTATTTGCTCGGACAAAAAAGAAAAGAATAATAATAATCAAAATAGAGATACAAGAGTCACACAAATTTAAATCAGTGACTAGAATAAGTTTATAGACTAAATAAAACAAGTTGATGGAGTCAAAAGAAGATTACAAGTTTAACACCTCCATGTAACCTTAAATGCATCTTCTGTCCATTTGCGGAAGAAGTCACAACACACTTGCTACATGGGCGAATGCAGCATAGGCGCGTTGAATTTATTTGAACTCAATACTTTGAATCGCATAAATTTATATGTAAAAAATTACAAATGTCGAACACAATTTTAATTTTCAAATACAAATACGACTATCACTTCAAAAACAAAAGTTTTTTTTTTTTTTCAAATTTCACAATTTTCACGATAACGGGTCTCAAGTTTAAATTGTGGTGCTTGGAAGCTCTGTTTTCTCATCAATCTACTCACGTTAACCTTTACTATAAATATAGTACTTGCTCAAGTTTTCCAAATTCAATTCACTGAATAGCCATGGAACAAGAGCAATCACACTCCAAAATGGATCATTCTCCTAATAATTTCTCCATAGCCGTAGATTATGATCACAAAGCCACAGAATTCCGCCCATTTTCATTATCTTCACCTCACATGCGAGCTTTTCATCTCGCATGGCTCTCTCTATTTTCCTGTTTCTTCTCTACTTTCGCAATCCCTCCACTTCTCGAAGTTATTCGAAAGGACCTCAATCTCACCCAAACCGACATCGGCACAGCCGGAATTGCCTCCTTCATCGGTTCTATTTTCTCCCGCCTCGCCATGGGACCTGCCTGTGACGTGTTCGGTCCACGTGTTGCCTCCGCCACACTGTCACTCCTCACTGCTCCGGTAGTCCTCTCGACTTCTCTAATCTCCTCCGCGAAAAGCTTCATATTAGTTCGATTCCTCATCGGATTTAGCTTGGCTAATTTCGTAGCGAGTCAATTTTGGATGAGCTCTATGTTCTCCGGATGTACTGTTGGGATTGCTAATGGATTCGCTGCCGGTTGGGCAAATGTAGGCTCTGGCGTGACTCAATTAGTCATGCCGCTCATATATACTCTGTTCACTACAAGCTTTAACATTCCTTCGTTCATTTCATGGCGTATTGCGTTTATTTTCCCAGCGATATTTCAAGCGGCAACAGCGATTTTGGTACTCTTATACGGCCAGGACTTGCCTGATGGGAACTACAAACGTAAAATTACAAATAATCAAAGTGAAAATTTCTGCAGCGTACTTTTTAATGGGCTGAAGAATTACAGGGGATGGATATTGGGATTGACGTATGGATTTTGTTTCGGAGTTGAATTGACTACCGATAATATAATAGCAACGTATTTTTACGATCGATTTCATGTGAATATTGAAATGGCAGGGGCGATTGCGGCGAGCTTTGGGCTAGCGAATTGTGTGTCGAGACCTGTAGGCGGGATAATTTCTGATAAAATGGGGAAGAGATTTGGGATGAGAGGGCGGTTATGGAGTTTGTGGGCGGTGCAGACGGTGGCTGGATTGATGTGCGTGCTGCTTGGCCGAGTGAATACAGTTTGGGCGTCTGTTCTGGTGATGGCGTGCTTTTCGTTGTTTGTTCAAGCTGCCTCGGGACTCACGTTTGGCATTGTTCCATTCGTATCCGAAAGGTAAATTCATAAATCAACTTTAAACGTTTTAATTTTTTTTTACGTTTAGTGAAGTAATTGACAGCGATAGAATTTTTTATAATATATTTTAAAAAAGAAATTCTTTTAAACTCCATTTTCTCTCCCATAAATTGGTAGTTGTTAAACTTTGAACAGCTTAAGAATTATGGCAACTCTCCTTCAAGTGTCAGTGACACAAGGGGAATTGAAATTCTCTTCCTCTTTGCACTGCAAAACCTAAAGTTTTCGACTAGGACACAAGTGTTAAAACTATCGAACTTCCGACTCTTATACAATTTTACTAAATAAACTAACTATAATTCATTAAAAAATATCTATCATACAACAACGAATTAATAAATAACATATTTTCAAATTCATTGATAACTTCATTACAAACTTTCAAGTAAACATCTCAGAAATGGTGACAGGAGACTTGATAGCGGCATGTACGTACAGAAAAATATTAGCAAATTATGATTCAGAATAAGACACGTAGAGTGAATTTCACATAAATTTATAGCCCTAAAATAATCCAACTCATTTCTATAAGTAATATAATTTGTCCTACTTGATGTATGCAGGTCGTTAGGTGTAATATCAGGCATGACAGGAAGCGGTGGGACTTTAGGCGCAGTTATAACACAACTCCTGCTATTTTCAGGTTCCACCAAATTCTCAACTCAAACAAGCATATCAATTATGGGTTTAATGATGATTGTCTTTACTCTGCCTATCACACTTGTCTACTTCCCCAAGTGGGGAGGAATGTTTTGTGGTCCTTCAAATATTGATGAAGATGATGAAAACTACCACCTACTACATTAAGACTCATGTTAGATCCAAAAATTTATATTTACTAAAGTATATATGAATAGTAAGTTAAAATACAAGAATATGTATATATTGCTATGAGTTTAAAATAGCAATTTGTATGTATTATGTTATTTTTATATTATTAGTTATTGATAATGTCGGTGTGTGGAGTGTTTATAATACTTACAATTTAAGAGAGCGTCTAATTTCTGATGCGTTATTACATCTACACAGCAAGTTATTCCGACCATAAAGCTGGGGCGGAACTACAAGCTCTGATATGGGTTTAGTCGAACTCAATAACTTTTGCTCAAATAGTGTATATGTATTAAGAAGTTTATTAACTATGTATAAATAATAACTTTAGAACTCAGTCATTAACACTTAAAATCATCATTATAAAATTTAGAACCCTTAGAATTAAAAAAAATTATTTCACCTTTGCATAATCGCTAAATAATCCGACCACAAAATGATGATAAATTCAGCGATTATTTGGTATAACATACAACATTTTTCCAAGGCAAAAATCATCACAAAAGAAGGAATATTGAAGGCCCAAAAACATTGTGAACAGTTATGTTGGGCCATCGAGTCTACCGTTACTTCCTGGACCAAGTTTGAGTGCTCATACAAATTGTTGATTGGTTTGTTTTAAAAGAGCAACTTTCACATATAGCAAACACAAAATTCATATCTGTATGTTATAGCAAAGTTTGCATAATTGTGCTCTATAGCAAACATAAATATGTATATTTCGCTATACATATACAAAAGAAAACAGTTGTATAATTTGCTTTGGTATACATATACAAAAGATCAATTGTATAATATGTGTTTGTATAAAGCGAGAAAGACAAAAGAAAACTGGACAGGGAAAGATCGTATTTCTATAATCATAAGTGTATATGACGAAAATATATGCATTTGTATTTGTATATACAATTTTCTCTCGTTTTATACAAACACAATGTATACATTTGTGTTTGTATAAAGTGAGAGAGGCGAGTGAGTGAGAAAAATCTGGGAGAGTGGCGAGCGAGATCTGGGAACAAAAATATATGTATATATACAATTTGCTCCCGCTTTATACAAACACAAACGCATTTTATACATTTGCGTTTTTATATAAAGTGACAGAGGCGAGTGAGCGAGCGAGATCTGGGAGAGGGGAGAGAAGGGAACAAAAATATATGTATATATACAATTTTCTCTCGCTTTATACAAACACAAACGCACTTTATACATTTGCGTTTGTATAAAAAACTAGAGAGGCGAGGGAGAGAACGAGAGTGGCGAGCGAGATTCACTAGGAGAGAGGCGAAATAGCAACAGTTTGCTATGGGGTACAATTAAATCAAACTATATTTATATCATTTAATTTGAATTAATAGTTTGCTGTTATATACAATTTTCCCATTTTAAAATGGAATTTTTTTTGTTATTAATTTTTTTTTTCATATATCCACTCAATAATAACTTAATTATGTTTCATGGTTATAGTTTGCTAATTGCGATACGTAGCTATATGTTAGAGGGAGGAGAGAGGGCAGAGGTGGAGAGAGACAAATTGTATATGTAAGTTGTGAGCCGTAATTAATTCAAACTATAGCTATGTTAGCTAATTAACTAGTATGTGTTTGCTTATATGCGTAATTTTTCCTTCTAGAATTTCGTTGAATATGTATAGATTATTAATTTAAAACTCAATAATTTTAAAAAATTAAAATTTAGAATTCATAAACTTCAAAGTGTAGTTTCATTTATGATTATGAAACGCAAGTCACTTCTAAGTATACGGTATAATTCTTACGTTAGATTGTTTGGAATTTGAAACGTTCATCATTATGCATTTTACACAACATAATCAACATTCTTACTAATTTTACGTGACCAAGAGTATGTAGGAAGTTTTTGAGTTAGAATCTTGTTATGGGTTTACCACGAACCTAAAATAAATAAAAGTGTCTTATTTCAATAGGCTAAAATGATCATTATTACCAAACTCCAAATTTTAGTACCTTTAAATTGATTTGCCTTGTGGAGTCTAAATTATTGTCCAGAACTACAACCAAACCCAAAATATAAATAAAGAAAAGAAAAGAAGATTACTCCAAAAAGTGATTGTGATTGGGCAAAAAGAATGCCTAATACTCTCCTTATCATTGTAGATGACATGCCATCAGGGTGGAGCCACTTTAAGGCATCTCCAACCCAATCCTCTATTTTACTCTTCAAATATAGAATACTCTATTTTTTCAGATAATCAACTCCAACCCAATTTTCTATTTTACTCTCTAAAAAGGAATATTTTTCTCTCTTCTCAATATTATATTATTATTTATATTTCATTCTTATTTTCTTATTTCATAATATAAATCATTTCTTCTTTTTGCAAATAATCACTCTAATCTTTACGTAATACAAAATTTTATTTGTTTTCAAATTCTTCATTAATATAAAATTATATTTTATTCTAAATTTCTAAATAACATAAATTGCAATAAATATTATATATAATACATATTAACGAACAATTCAAATAAAAATGAACTCATTGATGAAATATAATTGCATCATAAATATTGTATTATCGTAAAATTTATTTTAAATTTTACATAAATACTCAACTTTTATGACTATTAGGTTACTCTCATGAATTGGGGTGTGCATCGGTCGATTCGGTTTTATGTATTATCGGTTCTGTTTATCGGTTTTTGGTTTTTAAATATGTTAAACCAATAACCAAACCATAATATATTTTTTATCGGTTTTGGTCCTTAACGGTTTGATTTTCGGTTTA
>JAJOOO010019261.1:0-20499 GCA_029582685.1 Solanum piurae | reverse complement strand
ATTTTTCATTGTTCCCAACCCCACACTCCAACCCCAACCCCAACACACACAAAAAAATATTCTTTTTACTAGTGAAGTTGTTTAAATTTAACTAGGGGGGAGGGAGAGTATTAGTTACGAGTTCATTCGTTCGAATTTTATTTGAATGGTGAGAATAACTGATTAAGTCGTGTTATAAGAGGTTATTCTTCAAATGGATGATGTCAAGTGTTTAAGTTGTTGTTGGGTGATAGATCTGCCATAGGAGTACTCCTGGATTTAAATTCCCAATAACTTCTGGTTTGATTTTGTGTTTGTATTAGAAAATTAATTAAGTACATAAACAAGGTCTGAGGTAGGTAGGGATAAGGGGGTTTAGTGAAAAATTACATTGTTTATACATGATTAAAATTATTTTTATGTATATATAGTAGATGTTGAACCTTCTTCGGGTATTTACCTTTTCATATTATGAACCGTCAGGTATGAGTTCGATGAAAAATTCGAAACCCCATAAATTTTAAATTTTGACCACTCCAGTAGAGGATTCAAAATTTTCAGGAAAGAGATTTGAAAAATAAAGAATGTAGTAGTATGGGAATTTGAACTTGGAACCTCATCGTGAACTATTTTGAACCCCTAAACTACAAATTAAACCTCTAATAATCTTGTGTTATCAAATCAAAGTATAATACCAAACATAAAAAATAAAAAAAACCTATATATAATGTAACTTTTTATCGAGAAAATTCAGATGAACACCTTCACTTCCTCGTAGATCCGCCCTAGACCCACCACTAAAAATAACCATTAATTAATGAGTGGTTCTAAGACTTCATACAATAACGAAAAGAGCACAAATTGGTCACATTTGCAGCAACATTGTGTCATTAATTGGAGATATAACTTGTGATATTGTTATGAAAGAATCGAAAGAGAGAGAAGTTACATTATGGGATAAGTAGGGACTCTTGCGTAGGAGAAAATTGACATGTCCACGGCTCCAAAATTAAACACAACTTATGATGTCAGAATTGTTTATAAGAAGATAATAATTCATTCTCTCAATCAATGCGAGACACGTAGAACTTAACTCAATTCGAAAAGTTGATTCAAAATGTCCAAAAATATATTAAAAAATACTTATTTTGTTTCAATTTATGAGACATAACTTGAATCCTACCAGAATTCAAGAAACAAATAAAAATTTCTGAAACTTCTCGTGTTAAACATGTCATAGCTATTAATTTAGTATTTATGTAATTACAAAACTATTAAAATTTAGAGAGTGAAAAGTGTGATACGGGGATGTCCGACTCTGATATCAAATAAAAGAAACAAGCCCTTGAACTTAACTCAATTCGAGAAGTTGATTCAAAAAGTTAAACACATCTAAGAGTATATAAAAAGATACTCACTCTTTTTCAATTTATGAGACATAACTTGAATCCGCGTGGAATTTAAGAAACAAGAACTTCTGAAACTTCTAGCTTAAACATGTCATATCTATTAATTTAATATTTATGTAATTATATAAAATTTTAAAATTTAGAGAATGAAAAGTGTGAGACGGGGATGTCTGACTTAATATTTATGTAATTATATAAAAAATTAAAATTTAGAGAATGAAAAGTGTGAGACGGGGATGTCTGACACTAATACCAAATAAAAGAAACAAACCTTAGAACTTAACTCAATTCGAAAAGTTGATTCAAAGAGTTAGACGTGTCCAAGACACATAAAAAGATACTCACTCTATTCAATTTATGAGAGATAACTTGAATCCCACACGAAATTTAAAAAACAAATAAGAATTTCTTAAACTTCTCGCATTAAACATGTCATAGCTATTAATTTAATATTTACGTAATTATAAACTTTTAATTATCAATTTCAAATAGGGAAACAATTTTCCATGCTTATTAACTCGTAGATTAAACCCACTGGCTTCATATGCGGCTTCAATGTTTGGGACATTCAAGTTTTGATATATAAGTATATGTAATTAAATATTAGATGTTTTATATTATATGAACACCATTAACATTATGATATTTGGAGAAATTGAGGCTTAATCATAAGCTGAAAATTTAGCAAATATGAGTGTTGACAAATTAGTTGGCATCAAGATTAGGTGGTTTCTTTTGTGTGGTGTGTTTCTTTATTGAACCTGTACGTTTGTGATGGTTGAGGTAATTATATGTCATACAAACATTTGATTGATTGAGATGCATCATCATCCCTTTTTGTTGATATTATATTGTGCACATGCATTGACATGAGATTGAGCATGAGTAAAGATCTAACACATAGAGATCGCCCCTGTTGAGATTATTTTTATGATTATAAGTTAGGCACGTGGAGATCGTTTGTGCTGGGGAGGATTTGATTTTATGATAGTGTGTTGAAATCATTCGCACAGATAGGGGAGATCTCCCGTGTCGGTATAGACCTTGCGAGTCCCCCATGGATCACGAACTCTCGATGAATTTTCAAGAAATATCGTATACATACGATTGAAAGAGTACTTGGTATTTGAGGCATATCATTTCATGATGTTGCATTGCATTGCATCTCATTACATCTTTCATTCTTGTTTGATTATGTGCTTCATTGGTGTTTGGACACTATGTGACATTTGATTATTCCTATTTAGTGAAACTTGGTTGATAAGTATAACGTAGACTTATAAAATTAAAGAATAATTTCTTATGTATACTCCTGTCAGTATTTTTTCGTTGTCGATTTATGAGACATATTGGGTACACGTGATTTCGTACTCATACTACACTTGTTGACTCTTTTATAGTGCAAATTCAATTCCGAATATGAGCGCATATCGTGGAGCTTTATGAGTCCGGGCTTGGATTATCTTGGAGTTGTAGTGAGCTGTTTGACTATTCTGCAACCCACACCTCCTATTAGAGTTTTGCTTTGATTTTTTTACCATATTTGAGTTTTATTCTTCTTTTGAAGGAAATTTAAAGTATTAGCATAAATGTTTTGACTTTTCCTTAGAGAAAAATATAATTCTCTTCCATAATTGGTTATTCTTTCCTTAGAAGAAATGTATGTAACTCTATAAATTGAAGACCTCTCTTCTTATACTAGGAACACAATAGAATCCACAATGTAGACAGTTGAGAATTTTATTTATGAGGGGACTTTCTCTCTGCCTCTTTTATGCTTTTAATTAGGTTTTTCTTTTAATCATGTAGGCCAATTGGTCATATCATATACTGATATATATTTCTTTTAGTATAGTTGTATGTGTTGTGTAATTTATCGTGATATGATTTGAATTTGTAAGCTTCCACATGATACCCTGATTACTTTTGAACCCAACAAGTGGTAATAGAACACATGATTCAATGATCCAATAAAACGAATTTGAAGACATGTTTAAGATGATTTCAGATCAATTTGCAATCAATGTGATGATAATAAAGATATTCGTACTACTACATGTGAAGAAAAATTTCAAATATATTTTCAACAATCCTGTTGCTTCATCCTTAAAAACAAAATCTATTTTTAACCCATGATTATTTAAACACATGGGCTTCAACTTTCAACCCCCGCAAACTTTTAATGCTCGGGCTCCACTTTAACTCATGTATCTTACTATTAACACATCAACTCCACTTTAAACTCTGCTCATAACTTTAAACACAGAACTCCTGTCATGCCCCGAGCCTATACCCTTGGTAGGACTGGCACTCGAGAACCATTGTTGGTTCCAAGCGAACCCTTGGTCTGGCTTACTTACTTAGCAAAAGACTTAACTCAACATAACTGTACTTTTAAAAGTAAACTGAAAGCTCAAAGATAACTGAGAATGTATTAAAATAACATTCACTGGTCAAAGTGGCAACTCAAGTCTCAACATAATAAAATGAGAATGAAAAGACTAAAGAACTAACATCTGACTGTCTATCTATGAAACCTCTAAAACTGAGATGGACGTCAAGACAAGACCCACGACATCCTAATAAACTAAACATATTGAAAGCAATAAAAGGGATCCTCCAGAAGTAAGGAGGCTCACCAACAATTCTGGAGCTCAATGAGAATCAACGGTGCGCTGGATGCTGATCCTGGTTACCTGTGTTTGTATCATATAAAGATGCAGGTCAAATGGCATCAGTACATTGAATGTATGAGCATGCGAGGGGAATTCTAAAACAAGACATAAGCTTGAAAGGAACTGAAGAACAAACCTGGTCTGAACTGAACTGAACTCATTTCAATATAAAGAAGTATAAACAAGTGCAATATAAAGAAAAAGCTTTTTAAAACATGAATAACAACTCTGTGTATTTAGAAATACAATAGTAACTCTGTGTGTATGCAAAGATACAATATAAACTTTAGATGTATATAAATACAATTTACTTATGTGTATATAAGAATACAAAATATTGTTGTGGGAGTTTCTCTAACCGACAACCATCACTTAAGAGCTATTGTGATGATACAATGTTTTTCCTCACTCTGCCAGGGTCGTCCTATACCTTACCGAGGGTATAGAACCTGACTACTAAATGGATGTCTATGCTACAAAGCACTAAGAAACCATCTAAAAAGTATGACCCTTTTCTACCCATGATGGCTACATGGTTTATGGGGGCTGGGAGTTGTCTGAACTCTCCCCCATATCGGTACTCAATACTACTCCCAAAATATAATACTAGCTCTTATGTTTAAAAACATAACTTCTTTCTGTGGTTTGAGATAATTGCTCAAAACTTAGCTCAAAGGCTATCTTAGAAAACAAAGTTTCCTCTCTTGCTTAATTGTGAAAGCATTTACTCTTTAGTGAAAACTAGCTCAAAGGCTCTTTTGGAAATCAAAGTTTCCTTTCTTGTTTAAATGTGAAAATATTTTAATCTTTGGGAATACATAGTTCCCATATACTCTTTTGAAGAAATGAGCTTCAATCTTTAATCTTTACTCAACTCAAAACTCAAGTCTTAAAACAAAGTTAAAACATTTGTAAAAGACTTTTGAAAAACTCTTCTCAACTTCTCTTGACTTGACTCTTAACTTTCCTTGAATTGAATTATGGATTCAAGGCTCATGACTCATGTTTATGGATGATTTCATGATGTTTAGACGTACCTTAGAGTGTATAAATCAAGTACGTTGCAAGGAAACTCGTACGGAAAGAAGTGAAAAAGGGTAGAAGACATGGCGTCCCTGGAGCTCTAAATGGTGCGGGGCGCCAGAGGCAAAACTACAGAACTGGAGTTGGGGAGCACTGGCTGTCGCGGCGCCCCAGAGCCCCAACTACAGAAAACTTTGTGGGGCGCTCTGGCTGGCACGGCGCCCCACCCCTTTTCCCCAGAATTTTCTGATTTTTCTTGCTCGTTTTTCAACTCTAAATTCAATTGGTTCTTTCCCCAAACACTTAGATTCGACTACATAACCAAAATATGCAAGAATCTACTCAAAACGACATCTAATTTCATGAATTTAAATCAAGAACTTCTCAACAACTTCAACAATCAAGAACCCAATAGAAACTTCAAACAAATCCATCAAGAACTCAATTTCTATACTTTCAAGAACATAATTTTGCTGAATAAAATCATGATTGGCGCGTGAGTGAACTAACCCAACGCTATGTGATCTCACATACCTCGTAGGGATCGACCCTTGGCGAAATCCTCAAGCAAAACTTCAAGAACTTAGTGATTCCTTACTTTTTTTTCTCTTTTCTCTTTTCTCAAAACCCTAACTTATTTTGATAAAGCGTAAACTGAATCCAATCAGTTTAGACCCCAACTTAATTACCAAAAATGAATTTAATTAATTGGGTAATGAAGAGACCATAATACCCTTCTAAAATCCGGTTTTGACTTTCCTTATCTAGACAATCCAACTTCAAATGGGCATATATCCCTCATACGAACTTGAAATTGATCAAACTCGGCGGCGTTGGAAAGATAATTCAAAGATATTTCCTACGGTATCTTGTAGAACACCTAACTCATCCTGATCTAGGAGTTATGTCGTTTGAAGTTGACTCAAAACTCATATTTAGCTTAACTTTGTCAAACTTTCCAAATTTAATTATTTTCAAAACGGTTTCTTTCTAATTCTAAGTCTTTCTAGTAGCGGGGTGTTACAGCTCCAATTTTCAATCCATATCAATTTTTTAAATCATGGTAAGCAACAGTGATACATGAAGATTGTGTGGAGAAAGAGGAGCAATATTATTTTGTCAAGAAAATCAAGCCAAAAGAGGAGATTTGTTAGGGTTTTGCCCTGATTTTCCTACCATGTTTGAGTTTTCTTTTTCTTTTGAAGGAAAGTCAAAGTATTACCATAAATGCTTTAATTTTTTCTTAAAGAAAAATATAATTTTCTTCCATATTTGGTTATTCTTTCCTTAGAAGAAATGTATGAAGCTCTATAAATTGAAGACTCTTCTTCTCATACCATAAACACAATATAATGCACAATGTAGACATTTAAGAGTTTTGTTTATGGGGAGACTTTCTCTCTACAATTTTTATGTTTTTAATTAGTTTTTTTTTTTAATTATGTAGGTCAATTGGTCATATCATATAATAATATATATTTCTATTAGTATAGTTTTATGTGTTGTCTAATTTATCGTCATATAATTTGCAATTGTAAGTTTCGGCATGACGCCCTGATTACTTTCGAACCCAACACCTCCCTCTATCTTGTTATTTATTATATTGTTCTAGTATCTAGACAAGATATTTCTTACATTTAGACTGGTCACTTTAGTTTCAGGCTTGCACCGTATTTTAGAAACTCTTGTACTTATGACATCAAATCTTGGGTGGTACATAAGTTTTTCCGCATTTCTTTTTAAAAGACTTATTCTTGAGATATTATGTTTGTCACTTACCTTTCTCTTATTATATTAACTTGAATTGGTAAGATATCTAGGTTGGCTTACCTATCGGTTTGGAACATAGGTATCATCACGACTTATGAGTTTGGAATCCGACTTTGGATCATGACAATTAAAGAGTGAAAAGTGTGACACAAAGATATCTGACTCTAATACCAAATAAAAACAAACAAAAAATTTAGAACTTAACTCAATTCGAAAAGCTTAATCAAAGAGTTAAATGTGTCCAAGAACACATAAAAAGATATTCAATATGTTTCAATTTATGAGACATAACTTGAATCTACACCGAATTTAAGAAATAAAAACTTTTGAAATTTTTGACATTAAAACATGTCATGGCTAATAATTTAATATTTACGTGATTAGAAAGATTATTAAAATTTACAGTCTAATTCGCGTCTTCTTTGACCTCATCTTTTTATTAATTTGAAATTTTCTCCATACACATTCCTCTATTAAAGGGAATCTTTCTGTGCATGTTTGTTTCCTTTATGAAAGAAGCATGTTCTTGTTTCTGTCTCCTCTTCGAATCTTCTGTTATTTCATTGAATCACTTTTATACTTTTTTGTTAATTCCAACTATTATATTTTGTCATTATTCAAGTGTTCTATTCTACACTTCTTAATAATCTAGATAAACGTTCTTTTAATTTTATATGACATTTTGTCAGGAATTTTTCATATTTTATTAATATTATTATTTTTGGACACTTTTAGACGTACCTTATGGGGATTAAAGCAAGGGAAAAGTACTTTGATTAAAAGTTAATGTATAATTCAAAGTTTTGAATGATTACTGAGCTAAGTTGAAAATTTGAATTTTTAATCGATTTTGGTACTACTTGGATTATCGTCCTCCTATGTTGTTGTCGGGATAAATCTGACTTGTTCTTCTATTCCCGCTTACATAAATAGGATATTTTAAAAAATAAATGTCATTTTTAGTAATAGATTTAGATACAGCAGAATCGATTGAATCTTTTTATTTTTTTAAAAATATGTGCACAAGCATTTTTTTTCTTTCATTTTTTAATTTAATACTATTTAAATATAAATAACATCAATAAGATATCATTTAATAAAGTTGTGAATTAAATAGCAAGAACAACTAAATCACTAAAAAAAAAAAGATGGCTAAGATGAATAGATCTCTTATAGGAACAAAAAAAAAGTTATAACGGAAAAGGTCACACATTTTAAATAAAGAAATTTATATAAATATATAAATAAATAGCTCAAATAAGAAAGGGAAAGTGCGTGTGGTTAAAAACGGATTAAAACCGAAAATCGAATTAAATTGATTAAATAAATTAACTTTTATTTGATTCTAAATTTTAAAAAATTAATAATATTTGATTTTATTTTATTTTATTTGTCAAGTTATATGACCAAACACCACTTCTCGAGTTTTTTTCAAGTTTTCTCAAGTTTTTTTTCAAGTATTCTTGGGGCCAAACGGGTCATAAATCTTAGGTCCAACAAAATCGTTTCCCCAACACCCTTTCTCTCTTTCACCATCTTTAAGGATGTTGATAGTTCCACATGATTGGTTAATAGATAATTAAAATCGGTTTATCTATGAATTGAGAAATGCTATGGTTTTTACATATAATTTATGAACTTATATAGAATTAATTCACGAGATCATGCACTTCTTTTTTCTGCTTATAACGGAAATAGGTATGGTTGGTCTAACCCATTCGTAAAATAAACAACTCACACACAATAGTCGAGTAATAAAATATCTCACCTAAATTCAACATCTAACCATGGAAACTTAAGTTGAATTGGTGGAAACACCTTTGGATTAAGCTCTTTACATACCAAGCTCATAAAACAAGATCTCAAATTTTCATTTAACAAGTGTTTTGTATCTCATGTATAATTATGTATATATATCACTCCTATCTATCATGTATACCGGTGCAAATCAATGGGAAGTTTGTGGGTGATATACAGAATATACCGTGCGATCTCACAAAGCCATTTTATAAGTTTTATATCTAACTTGAAATAAGTTCAAATCACTTTTAATCTTTCTCAAAATTTGTATATAATCTTGTATATTCATTTTCAACCTATTCCAACCATACTAACTCTCACATATACATGCAATCAAAGAGAGAAAAAGAAGTTGAAATTTATGAAATCCTCAAATTTAGATCCAATCCTTTAAGAATCGAATAACACTTTTGATTTAGATTTTGTTTTTCGATGAAAAAATTGAATCCTCGTCGACTATTATCAAGAATAAAAATATACGTAATTTGGGTATCTCAAAAAAATTATGAATCGATATGTTATAAAGCGTGAAATAAGGAAGAGGATATTTACCTTCTAGTAAATTGTTGATTATAGATGAAATTTGCCCTACAATGTCAATCTTTTTGAGCTTCAATTGCTAAACCTAATCATAGGCTAAAACAATCACTAGAATTAAATATAAGTCTCAATATCCTAAAAGAAGAATTGAACAAGCTTTCAAAAAATAAAAGTGATGTCCTTTGACCAAGTCGAGGGTTTTTTCCCCCTCTACCTTTCACATTTTGAAACGAAAGGAGTAATTATAAAGACAAAAAAATAATAATACAATAATCAAAATACCCTTTTTATTAATAAAATTTTTTTACGTGTAAAAGAGAAACACGATAACTAACGTGGATCAGAAACATACTAGTAATGGTACATTAATTATATCTCTTCCAAATACATAGAGGAACAAAACAAATAGGCATACATTTCAGTATCCATCATAAGGTTGGCCTCTAAAATGTGATAAAGTCTCTAGGACATGATGCTTTGCTTTCTCAAAATTAATCAATCCCATGAACCAAAAGTCATGACCATCTATTGTGACAATTTGAATGTACCTTTCTGATGGATTTTCTCTCATCACTACTGGATTGACACTTCCAATGTTTGCCAATGGCATTGCCACCTACATAGACACTCAAGTTAGCTATGAGCTATTTAGCGACAAATTAGTGACGAATGTTGTAGCTAATTTTTTTAAAAAAGGTTAATTGCAATTTCACTTATAATACTCTCATGTTTATAATTTTTCCTTCTCAAATTCATTTTCCCTCACTAATAGCCATCACTTACAAGTGGTATAAGTTAAGTAACATTTTTCAATGTTGACAAGTTGAAAGAGCTTCGGTAGTTAGTATATTTTTTGTAGTCAAAGAGGGAGATTTTGTTTAAAGTGGTATAGTTCTACTTTTTTTTTAAAACTTGAGGTTATCGCTAATCACTAATTGCTTATACTTGTTCGTCTTGATATCGTGAGCTAATAGAAACTGCGTCATGCTTGATTCATAAGACTCTATAATTAATAGCACCATTATATTATTTTACTTAGCCTGCATCTCCCATGACTTTTCCGACCAAACCAAGAAGTTGGTTGGAATGCAAGGTGGTTGCCACTCAAGCAATTGTGGAAGTTATCAACAATCATGTTCTTATATTTCTTTATTGTTCAATACTAAATTCATTTATTCACCAATCAACTAAAGAGCATAGGTTTTCACTAGGCGAAGGAGCTCAGAAAATAGTCTAACGCTAGAAGCAACAACACAACAATTGCATGAAAGCTAGTCTTACCTTCTATTATAT
Source organism: Solanum piurae (assembly GCA_029582685.1). Lineage (NCBI taxonomy): Eukaryota > Viridiplantae > Streptophyta > Magnoliopsida > Solanales > Solanaceae > Solanum > Solanum piurae. Next base: position 10,010 of record JAJOOO010019261.1, on the reverse strand, counting down.
TAGTAAAGGTCCTTAATTAGACCCCACTAACAAGATATAAAAGAGAATTTCCCTTTACTAGTAAGAGACAAGCGCCATCAAATTTTAGTCATCTATCTCGCTACGCCCTTGTCCCTTTTGATAGTATGAGTCATCAACTCGATCTATCTTGATGGAATTTTTTTAGTGGTAATGAGGAGACTAAAGTATTAAAATTACCTTATAGTAGCTCCAAGCTTTGTGTCCCGATGGAGCTCGAAAAGATAAGGGACGATCACTACAAAAAGCCACTTTGGTTGATGACAAATAAAGAGTTCCAGCAACAGGACCAGTTATTGTAGAAAGATAACAAGCAAATGTCTTCTTCAACTGTTCATTTGGATCTGTTGCAAAAATCTGCTTGTAAAGTGGTTCAAATCCACCTTCTGTCAATGCCTTGGCTGTCAATTTAAGTTTACCACATGCTGCTTCTGATACTGATGGACCAGTTTTCACTACAATATGAAACACAAACCATGATATATTAGTATATTTGTTTGTGGAATTAACCACTAATGTTGGCATTAGAATACGCTGTGTAGCCCTTCTCTGGACCTTGTTAATGCGGGATGTTTTGTGCATCAAGCTATCCTTTTCTCTTTGTTATTTAAAGTTTTAAACATTCCGTTCAGAATATATAATCCCGCAATTTAAGTTTCACCCTTGTTAGAGAGGGCCTATTTATTTATTGAAAAGGGTTTCTTTTTCCACAATGACAAAGGAATTTATGTGCTATCCCCGCTTTCCATTACTTAATAGGGCAATTCCTCGTACTTCGTTAAAAAAATCTAGTGAAAGATGACTAAAACGCTAGAAAAAAACTAGTTTTTTTTACCATAACAAGAATTTTGAAAAATTATTTCAAATATCTATTTGACCATGAAATTTATGTTTGACAATTTGATCTTCAAATGTTTTCAACTTTTCAAAAACTGGTCTGAACCTGCTCAGACCAGTTTTTGAAACGTCCACTCACACAAATTCAAATTTCAAAAATTCAAATTTTCAAGTTTCAACTTTGAAATCCACTACCAAACAAGAGCAAAAGACTATCTAGTCTAAATAAATTCAGACGTGGAACTAAGATTTGAAGTTTATAAATTAAGAATTCTAGTTTATGGTTCTAAATTAAGAGTTTATACATATTCATAAGATAAATAGAATTTGGATCAAAATTACTGGATTCACCAAACCCCCAACTCTTATTCTAGCTCCACCCATACAACTATTGATCACAAGAATAACGCGTGAATTCTTTGCATCTATCAATCAAATGAATACAACAAACTCTCTTACCAACCAATGTTAAAGGATATAATTAAAGAGTTTGAGTAATATACACTGACAGTATAAATATTTTAGAACTCACAATTACACCAGACGTTACGGGCTATGGTGTCAGCTTTGTTAGTCCAAGAATTGAAGACATGAGAAACAGAGTCAATTGGATTGGTGTTAGGCTTAACAACAGGGGAATACACAAGGTAAGGCTGTTGAGTTTGAAAATCACGTCTCTTTTCTTGATCATGAGTTTTTTTGTTGTGATTTGGGACTGATGGAGGACTCATGATATGGGTGCCCATTTTTTGCTCATCAATATGAATATGATGATCCAATTTTTGTTATTCATACAAGAAAAAAGTTGTAAAGATTGTGCTGAGAATTTGCTTTAACTAGTAGAATGGGAAAAATGAATTTTTAAGTGGTTATGTAAAGGATAAGTATATTCTTTAAAACGCCAACGCGTTTTCTTTTGTTTGATTATATTGGTATGCTGCAAATTGAAGCTAAGTTTCCATTCAACGAAGTTGCTACAAATACTTCCTCCGTCTCATTTTATGTGGCACAATTTTCTTTTTGGTCAGTCCCAAAAAGAATGTCACATTTCCTTATATGATAAGTATTTAAAGGTACAATTCTTTTTTTACCCTTGTTGGTCCCACTTAATCTTAAAGATAGTATTTCAATACATTTATGAAGAGAGAGAAAAGTGAGTCTACTTTTTAAAGGGCAATTTGATAAACATTTCAAAGTCTTCATTTATTTCTTAAACTACGTGCCCGATCAAATGTTGCCACATAAAATGGGATGGAGGGAGTACTTTTTAGGGAAAATAGCCTGATATATTTTTAATGTTGTCATTTAGAGCTAATATACTTCTCGTTATGAGAGTGATTCATATATACCCTTATCGTTATATAAATGGTTCACATTTACCTTTACTGTTACAAAAGGAGCTCACATATACCCTTCACCTAACGGAAGTGAAAAAAAATAGTTTTAAATTTATTTTTTTTACTTTAATTTTTATTTCAAAATCATGTAGGGGTATATATATGGGGCACTAATAGTCCCTCATATTTGCAATATTGGTGCACTTTTGGTCCCCTCTAAACTTTTGCCTATTTTTTAACATTAATTTTGTTCATAATTTTATGTAAGGAATGTTCCATCGTCTTTTTATATATTTTGTAGAAAGAATAACTCTATGTGAGAGAAGGTGAAAAGAAGAACACCTTGTTTTGTTCAGTATAAATATTACTGCAGCTAAACTAAGAACATTTTAACATATGACATTGCAAGAAAAGAAAAATTTGTGCTATTACACGTGAAATCGTCGTGATGAACCTCTCGACTTTACCTGCAATACGATTTCTACGTTTTTCTTTCTCATAATCTCTCACATAGAGTTATTATTTCTACTAAATATATAAAATGATGATTAGACATTTCATACATAAATTATGAATAAAATCAATGTTAAAAAATAGTTAAAATTTTGAAAGAGGACCAAAAGTGCACCAATATTGCAAACATGAGGGACTATTAATGTTCCATGTGAAAACTCAGGGATGAGTTTGAGTCCTAACCCAAAGATGAAGGACTATTTTGGGCATTTCCTCTTCTTTTTTTCTTTCATTCTTTAGTGTAAAGAAAAAAAACTAAAACCATTTTTTTGCGGCTATATTGTAATTTAGTTTTTGTATTTGTAAAAATAAAAAAGGGGGCATCTATAATAAATTTTACAAGAAAATTCATGAAACATAAATAAATTTAAATTAGTCGAAACAAAAAAGTAAAAAAAAATATGTGTGAGGAGGATCAAATATACCCCATATGGATTATATTTTTCAAATATACCCCATATGGATTATATTTTTCAAATATACCCCATATGGATTATATTTTTCAAATATACCCCATATGGATTATATTTTTCAAATATACCCCATATAGATTATATTTTCAAATATACCCCATATGGATTATATTTTTTTCAAAAAAAATAGTTAAAATTAATTTTTTCACTTCCGTTAGAGGAAAAAGGTATATGTGAGCCATTTGTATAACAATAGGGGTATATATGAGTCACTTTTATAATGAGGGGTATATCAACTCTAAATGACAAAGTTGAGGGGTATATCAGACCATTTTCCCTACTTTTTATTTTCATTTATAATATTTATGAAAAATTTACGATCAAAGTTAGACTTGTTTGAATCTCGAAATCCGAAAAATGTCACGTAAATATTAATTGAGGGAAAACCAAATAAAAAACTAGTAATATACACGCTAATACATGCATTATTTTTTTTAATATGCACTTTATCAAACGATCCTGAGTACCAAAAACAAGATATATATTCTTCTTACCTTTGTTATTTTTGCAAATTGAACCATAAAATAAGGAACGGTCAAATGGTAACTATCTATAACTCACACCTCTCTAATATTCAATTTTAATAAATTTATTTTTATTTTTATTTCTTTTTTTTTACCTTCTTCAGTTCTTCTAATCGTAAAATGACAACATTTTTTTAATATCTTAAGTATTTCTCTCCTTATTATTTAATCTCTTTACAAACTATCTATATCTATGTATCAATCTATATCTATATATAATATAAAGCTAGATAGTAAAAAGATGATGTGACACATCTCTATAGCTACTATTCATATTTATCTTTTATTGTTTTTTTTTTCCTAAAAATATATTGCTTTTATTTCTCATTATTTCTATTAAATAAATTTTAATTTGTAATTCAATGTAATGTGTATTCATGTCTAAAGATTAAAAAAAAAACGGTTTTCCTCCATTGCAACCGTTCTAATCAAAGTCATACTCAATTGAAGAGATTAGACATATAAAAATTAAATAATAACCCAATTAAGTTTCAGTTTTAAAAACCTTTCATTTTCAATATCTTTTTATTTTCTTTACTAAATGAAGAAAATTAATATATATATATCATGTTATGGCGAAGAAATTCGAAATTTCAATGGAAACAGATGATTGGTAGTGAGGTTTGTTTTACTTTTTTATGTGCGTATTTAATTTCTTTTTGAATATGCAATTGTTTCCTTTTATTATTATTCATCAATTGTCTTTTCTCTTCTTTTTTTTTGGTTTCCCATTAGGTGTTCGGAATTTATATTAGAGCTCCGACTAAATCCAGATCGCGCTCTGCATGGGCCATTCGGGGGTGGTGCTCATAACATGATTTTTTTTATACCCAGGGCTCGAACCCGAGACTTCCAATTAAGGGTGAAACACTCCCACCAGTTGACCACAATCCATGTTGGTTATTGTCTTCTTTTTTTCCGTCTTTTCTCATTACCCCATTACTGCACCTTTAGGACAATCTTTTTTGCTCAAATAATTAATAGTCATATTCATAATATTATTTGGTATTCTATATTGTATTGTAATAGTATAAACGGCGATATTGTAAAACTTTACTGAAACGAGGACATTAGCATTTTAAGTATTCATGTTTTCAATGCTTATTATGTTTGATGCTTTGAATTGACTTGTGGAAATTTTCTCGTGTTTTCTTACTGTACCATCTTTCAAGTATATATACAAGTATTATAATATGAAAATGAATAATATTAAAATTCTATTCTACTTGTAATATTTTTATTGGCTATGTACAATTTTCCTAACAAACTTTATTCCTTGTCTATGACAAGCTTGTGCTTGTCACGTGCTTCGTAAGGAAGCTTCCTGAAGTCGCTGATGTGGACGGCACAAATCTTTTCTTTGACTAAATCAGTATTAAGGGCTTGATCTGTGCCACGTCGCTGCTGACTATTCCAAGGCTTAAAACACTTTGCATTCTTCAAAGTGTCTTTTGTCTCATTGTCTGAACAACTCTTCTTTCTCTTTGAAAGTGTCTTCACCATTGATGAATGTGAGTTCAAGGTCTGTGTATTCTTAACATCCCCCTCAAGGTGGAGGGGAGCAAAGTGACACCCATCTTGCGAAGAAGATGATGGTGAGAAGGCGCGGACAGAGGCTTTGTGAAAATGTCGGCTGGTTGATCTTTTGAGGGAACAAAAGAGAGAGAAATGAGGCCAGAGAGATATTGTTGTCGAACAAAATGACAGTCAAGCTCTACGTGTTTCGTTCTCTCATGAAAAATCGGATTCCGAGCAATGTGCATCGCCGCTTGGCTGTCGGAATACACTGGCACCGGCAATGATGGTGAAATAGACATATCTGCCAGGAGACGAGTCAACCAGGTCAGCTCTGCGACCAATCTCCTCATCGATCTATATTCTGCTTCGGCGGAGGAAAGAGATACTGATGCTTGTTTCTTCGATTTCCAAGAGATGCGAGATCCACCCATACTGATGAAGAAACCATTGACGGAACGTCGTGAATCCTTGCAGGAGTCCCAATCGGCATCGCAAAATGCAGAAATGGAGAATGAAGGAGAAGCAGACAAGAAAATCCCTTGAGTAATGTTGACACCCAATTTTGGCATAACAATTAAATTCGTAACTTTTAAGTTTTATTTATTAGTAAAAATTCGTTAAAAAATTACATTTTTACATTCATTAGTTACGTTTATTGTATTTTTTAATATTGATTTTATTAGTTATATTTGTTAATATTGATTTTGATATTTTGCACAGTTTAGAAATTTATTCAAATATAGATAAGTTTTCGTATACGACTATTTTATTAACTAGTGATTTCGATCCATAGTTTTTAGATAATGATATTGTACGATAAAAAGTTTTTAATTTTTTCTATTTAATTTATTTCTTAGTCTTTAAGTGGGAGGGGGGGAAACAATTTCAAAAGAAAAAAAAACCCTAATTTTTTCCTCTCCGATTTTACTTCCTTAGCCGCCAACACCCAAATCCCTCACTCCATTTTTTCCTCTTCCCCAAACCCAACCAGCAGCACCAAACAGACCTCAAATCATCACCAAAACCCCACCATATAACAACACAAAATCGAACCAAACAACTTTCGAAACCACCGGAATCCGACCGAAAGCAACCCAAAGACCCCCATCTCCCTCTTCTCCATATTTCCGGCGAAACCTCGCCGGAACCAGGGGCGGACCCACGTGTTGTCCAGGGGGTTCACCCGAACCCCCTCGATAAAAAATTACACTCTATATATAAGGTGAATTTTCTGGATTTATGTGGATATATATATTTTGAACCCCCTCAATGACAAGGTGAAGGAGATAGCCCAGCGGCACCTCCCTTTAAAATTAAGCCTGACGTCCAGGGATCGAATCCCTGGGTTAGCGTTTTAGTTTTTAGTTTTTTACTTTCAGTTTTTTTTTAGTTCCAGTTCCGATTTTCATGTTTTTTTTAAAAATAAAATGTGGTTTTAAACCCAAAAAATTCAAGGGTCCCATACTCTCATTCCTAAAAATTGTACCTATAAACTATATACTACTACTTCCTTGAAATTTTATTTTGTTGGCTTATTTACACGTTTATACTTTTATTTTTCGAACCCCCTGAATGAAAATTCTGGATCCGCCACTAGCCGGAACTCCACCCAAACAGAGCTCAAGCAACTCCAAAACCGCCGCCAGAACACCATCAACAACAACTCCAAACAGCAACATCAAATAAATAAATAAAAAAATGAACAAGACCCCTTCCCCTTTCCCCCTTATTTTAATTTTCGTTTGTTTAGCAGCGGATCCGGTGGAGAAACCCAGCAAAAACTATCAAATCGGCGAGCTCGAAGCTCGCGAACAACAACTCCGGCAGTCCCCATTGATGTGCTCAACAGTGAGCCTCACCAGCGAGATCCGGCGAAACTCCTATGGTAATTTGAATCTGTTCCATGTTCATTTCTTTTGGTACATTACTCTTACTTCATTTTTTATGTTTGTTTTTTACAGATTTGCTCTATTTTGACTTTGTTGATTATTATTTTTTTGTCATTATTTATTGCATTGTGAATTAATATTTATGCATTTATATGATTTGTCTCCATTGTTTTGACTTAATGTTGAAATGAAGCTGCCGGATTTTATTTTGTTGGTTTGGACTGTTACTAATGTTGTTTGCCTCCATGAATATGAGTTGGTGATTGATAGCTTTATTTGAGTTAATTTTATTCTATACTTGGATTAATGGTCTATTCATATTTTTATTTGTTGTTGTCGTGGTAACTAAATATATTATGTTAAGTTGGATTTAATTTTTTCTATAGCATTGCGGTACTTTCTTTAATCTCATCTTCTTTAATGATATTTTATCTTAGTTTGTTTTATAGTTAGTTTGATATATTAATTTATTGAGATTGATTATATTCACTTCTTCTAGTTACTTATTATTGTTAATTTTAATATCAAATTGTGTTGCTCGTGTGTTTGTTTTATTTTAAATGCCAAATTTTTTACAGTGAGGTAATTTAATATTGTGCTTACATGTAGGCAGTGTTTATTAGTATTTATTTTATTTTGGGCATTTTGACTATAAAGTTAGGTTGTGTTTGTATTTTTTTTATTTCTCTATTATTTGTTAGGTCAATATTTATTGTTTTGTTGTTAACAGTTATGTTGTTAGTGATTATTGTTTGGTTAGTTTATTTTATTTCCTCAATTCATTTTGTTATGTTAATTATTAGTTAAATATTGCATATTATCTTATACGGTTTTTAACAATTTCATATAATTGTTGTCTATGGTTGATTGTCCATTTTTTTTAATCTTAATTAGTTTGTTAATTTACTCAATAGTTAAATTGGCCAATGAAAAAATCTCTCCGTCGGTTTTGGAGGCCTCCACATTATAAAAGACGGAAATTTAGTTTAAGTTTATATTTTTTGTAAGTTAAAATGGCCAATGAAAAAATCTCTCCGTCGATTTTGGAGGCCTCCACATTATAAAAGACGAAAATTTAGTTTGAGTTTATATTTTTTGTAAGTTAAAATGGCCGATGAAGAAATTACCGTCGATTTTCAAGGCCTTCCATGTTAATAAGACGGGTTTTTATTTTTAAGTTACTATTAATTTATTTATTTTTATTCATATTTATTTAGTACTAACACTTTTACTAAGTGTCTTTACAGGTACCCGGAGGTGCTTCACATTGAAGCTATTCGAACAAGGTTTGAACAATATTTTGATTCATTATCGTATATTATTGACGATAGGCAAATCTAGGTTGTTTCTTATATTATTTTATTTTATTACTTGTGTATATTGTATGTTTGTTTTATTTGTACATTATTTTATTTTCCTCCTCAATTTGAAAAATTGAATTCAGTCGGGACCCACAGTTGTGGATTTCGAAGGATGCCTAACCCCTTTCCTTCGGAATAACCTGAACCCCTTACCTAGAATCTTATGGTTTCGTAGACATTTTTAATTGGTTTCCTAGTATTTCCTAAAATTAGGTGGCGACTCCTTTAAAATTTGTTTATTCTTAAAAAAAATTAAAATTGACTCAATTGATTATTTTTCGAGTCACCGCGACGTTTCGCCCTATTTGAATAGAGTAGGGATGAAAACAAGTAAGACTAATTTTAAGGTAACGAAGCACCCTTAATCCGGCAGTGAAATGAAGATTGCAAGGCCTCTGCATAAATTGACTTAAAGTCAAAACAGCAAAACATAGATCTGGCCTTGTATGAGTTAAATAATTCAACTTTCCAATGGGATGTCTATAAATGGTACGATCTAACAAGTAGTCATCTGAATCTGCAGACAACTTACAAGAGGGATCCATGGGAGAGGAAACAGACGACATATGAGAGACATCAAACTCTTGGAGCAAATCCAAGGTATATTTTCGTTGACTCACAATAATTCCATGTTCTTCTCTCAGAATTTCCATGTCGAGGAAATAGTGAATAAGACCAATATCTTTAATTTTAAACTCAGCATGAAGAAATGATTTAAGGGATTGGATTTCTGCATCATCATCACCTGCAATCAGTATGTCATCCACATACACTGCAAACTATGGAAACTAGATCACTATTTCTTTTAAAAAATAAGGAGTAGTCGTTTAGGGATGCAGTGAAACCTTTGAAACTTAATGCCCCAGCAAGCCTGGCATACCATTGCCTAGAGGCTTGTTTCAAACCATAGAGGGACCTTTTGAATTTACAAACCAAATTAGGTTGTGTTGAAGATATACCAGCTGGAAACTTCATATATACTTCTTCTTGCAAATCACCTTGCAAGAAGGCATTGTTCACATCAAATTGGGACACTACCCAATTTTTCTTAGCTGCAATAGAAAGCAAACACCTGACAGTGGTCATCTTGACCACGGGGGAAAAAGTTTCATTGAAATCTATTCCCTCCTTTTGAATATCACCTCTAATGACCAATCGTGCCTTTAGCCTTTCTAGAGAACCATCTGCATGATGTTTGACCTTGTAAACCCACTTACAAGCAAGTGCTTTTCTACTTGGAGGAAGAAAAACTACATCCCAAGTATGGTTGGATTCTAAGGCTGCAGGTTCTTCTTGCATGGCCTTGACCCAACCAGGATTAGTAGAGGCTTGAATATAACTAGTAGGTTCTGTGATTTCTGAAACTGATTGGAGAGTGACTTGATTAGGTAGAGAAAGACCAGTGTAACGACTCGGAAAATGATAGAGTGAAACTAGAGCCTCATATGTGAGTTTGGAGTCGAGAACTTAATGAAATGATTATATTTGAATTTGACCCAAAAAGTTCTTAAAAATGTGCTTCGGAAGTTACCGGAAACTT
>JAJOOO010019260.1:0-15065 GCA_029582685.1 Solanum piurae | reverse complement strand
ACCTCCTCTATAGTGAAATTCGTGTTCCTTAGCTCTAAGAAACCTGGTGAACTCTCTCTAACTTTATTACTCTCAAAATCACAAGAGAAAAACTTGGTCTTTTTGGCTGGAATTCGAGACACACCCTTCTTTTAGGTAAGTGACGAAATCAGTTTCTGAGCTGGGTAGTGTTTGGTAGTTTATGCATATCTCTTTCTATAGAACTTAGATTACAGTGAATAAATATGATTTGGAAAGCTAATTCGTATACCTACAACTCTTATGTTTATGTAAAACTCTAATTTAGCTGTTATGGATTCAAAATATGGGACGCAACATATGACAAGTTCTGTCCAGATTTCGGATTTAGAAATCCTGTATGAACAATTGTTAGTGTATTGATGATATCTTTTTGTACAAAATATATTTTGCGGTGATTCTTGATTGTTTGAAACCTTAAGATATGTACCTACATCTTTCATGAATGATATACAGTCTAGTGTTTCCGTTTTCCTTTTCAAATCTAAATTGCGACATGAGGTACTAGACTGGCCAGAATCATTGTTTTGGGAGCATAGTCGTATTTGTACAGGCGAAGCTTACTTGTGATGATAATCCTGTTTTACTTCGACATTATTGACCTGCTAGGAATTAAAGAAGTTATTTAATTGTATTTTTAAGGTTGTATATACTCGTGAACAAGTTGAGGACCTTGAAACGTTGGTTGGCCTACGGTCTGAACTTGAGAAATTGTGTTGGACTGTTTCTTTGCTAAAGCACTGAGGTTTGTGTATAAACTTGTACTTGCACTCTTTTAATTGCTGGTATATCTGAAAGTTGATCTTGGTTACCTCTTGTCACTTTGCATTGTCGTGTTGGTATCCTTTAAGACGTTAAATATGCTTGTGTAACTCGCCCACTTGTACAGATTGTTTGATCACTTTGAACTCTTGTTGGGACCCCGTCCTTCTTGTGGCTGTGACTTTGTCACTCTTGGCATGCCTCTTGATTAGAATCATTTACCATCTTGACTTTGGATTTTTAGTCCGTCTTAAGAATGGAAGTTGTCCATTTTTGTACGAACTAGAAAGTCATTTTTAATATGGTTCTTGGTTCTCTTGATTATTGGATTTTGACCCTTCTTGATACCTTCTTGTGCTTGATGTGATGACGTGATGTATATATTGGACGAGCCTTGTTGTTGAATCTCTTGGAAAACTGTGCTGTGAGCGTTCTTGACATTTGAATCTTTAAATATAAAACTTGATACTTTTTATATATTGTTTACTTGATTTATTTATTATGTTCAATTATGCTGTCCTTGACTTGAGAATGATGACTTGCTGAATTTAATAGTTCCAAACCTATAGTTTTTACACCACTAAGCTATATGTTTAGCGATAGTTATTTCTATCGTAGGGCTGTTCGAGATGATGCTTGAAGCTAGCCATTGGAGATGGATGTTTTGAGAGCCTTAAGGAATATCACATTTGCATATAGGCATCTATATTTTGTATAAACCTTGGAGCTTGTACATAATCTATGTGTTGTATATTTACATAGGATTTTGAGGGCTGATTTGATCATGTCACCATGAGTTGTAAAATAAATATGGCTATATGTTTTTTTCTTTTGGGTGTGTAAACCTAAGTCTTGTAATATCCTAAATCTACTATTACTTTTGAATGTTTGTGTGAAGCATGAGCATGCTGATTTCGGTACTCGGAAGCTTGTAATATTCTTGTTATTTCATCCTTCAGGGTGAGGATAATATATATACATGAAAAGCTCGTCGGTTATTTGCTTAAATTATTCTAGGAGGGTCTTTCCTTCATAAGTTCAATTTCTCTCCATGTCAATTTTAACATCAAATAAATGTGAAAATGGGCAAGATGTATATCATTAACTAAATTATTCGTTATGAACCTAATCCCTCTACTAGATTAAAATCAATATCCCCTTCATTAATCTCTTTTAAATTAGGTTTCTTGTTAAGTGGTAGTATTCCTCCGAAAGGGTCGCCACAATGTAAATTGCTTAAATCCTTGTATGAGCTCAAACAAGCTTTCAGGTAATGGAGCCTAAAGCTCACTGAAGTTCTCTTGGAAGATGGTTATTCACAAAGTCCACATGATCATTCTCTCTTTACAAAAAGAGATTGTTAAGATATTGTTGTGATTCTTATATATATTGATGATTTGCACATAACTGGGAATAGTATGAAGCTGATACAAGAGTTAAATCACTCACTGCATATCAGATTTAAAATGAAGGACCTTGGTGATCTCAAAGTTTTCTTAGGGATTGAAGTTATGTGATCTAAGTCTGGCATACTACTTAATCAGAGAAAGTATGCTCTTGAACTAATCTCAGCTACTGGCCTTAGTGGAGCAAAGCTAACAAACACTCCCTTGGAGGCAAATGTGAAGCTGACTACTATGAAGTATGATGAAATAATTGGTGCTACTGAAGATCCTATGTACAAAGATGGCACAGGCTATCAAAGGTTGGTACGAAGGTTATTGTATATAACCATAACCAGACCTGACATTAGCTTTACAGTGCAAGTATTATCACAATTTATGCAACAACTTAAAAGATCACATTGGGAAGCAGCAATGAGTCTAGTGAGATACATCAAAACAAATCCAGATCAAGGGATACTATTAAGCAACAAGAAGAGCCTAGAACTTGAAGCATTTTGTGACTCTTCCCCTTCTTCATAGTCCATTAGTGGGTAGGGTGGTCAACTTAGAGGGCGCCCACCTCCTCTTCAGACGTGTCCTCGACAACCTGGCGGTTCTTCGGTCTCCACTTTTGGGGGCGGGAGTGCTTGGTCGCTGGGGGTTCCTTTTTCTCTTGAATGAACTACATTCTCTTCGATCCCTTTCCGGAACCAGCCCTAGACCTCTTCTTTTGAATGTTTTCCGGGGTGACAACCACATTGCGTCCCAACCTTCTCGACTTTCTTTGGTGCCAAAGACCAATGACTAGTTAAACATGAAGACAACTATTCTTCTGGACGAGAATAATGAGTCTCATTTCGAGGGTGGTGGAGGAAAGCACTAGCGAGAAGCTTCCCTTGGGATTGTTTTCCAGGCAATTTTATTTTTTTGCACTTATACGTTTTTCTCTGTCTTTGATGTCAAGCCCAGTCCCAGTGACCCATTGGATTGGATTTCTCCCTTGGGCGGACTCCATAAGGGGATAACTTGTTACTTGTAAAGTCCAGGAATAAATGCTTATTAAGGAATCGGTAAGCTGATGTGCCATTACTGGGTTTCATCATCTGGCAATTATCGACTCGAGAATGAACGAAGTCGCTTCACTTCAAAGTAGAGATTTGTGGTAACGGTGGACTGACAGATCAACTACAAGGCCTGAGTGCCTAGGTTGCAGTGGTAAGAGTCGTTGCCGATGAGTTCCAGCTGCCAGAGTCTTCGATAAGAAAGAGGCGTCTGAGTAAACAGAAGTGAGATCTTCCTACTGATACTAGCACTAGTGGGACCAGCGGTGTGAAAGGAATAGCCTTGAATCTTGAGAATGAGAATGTAGGGATTGTTGTCTTTGGTAGTGATACTGCTACTAAAGAAGGATATCTTGTCAAGCGCACTGGATCTATTGTGGATATTCCTGCGGGAAAGGCTATGCTAGGGCGTGTGGTCGATGGCTTGGTGGTACCTATTGATGGAAGGGGGGCTCTAAGCGATAACGAGCGAAGACGTGTTGAAGTGAAATCCCATGGGATTATTGAATGTAAATCAGTGCACGAGCCTATGCAAACAGGTTTAAAAATGGTAGATAGCCTGGTTCCTATAGGTCGTGGTCAACGAGAACTTATAATCGGGGGCCGACAAACTGGAAAAACTGTTATTGCTATCGATACCATATTAAACCAAAAGCAACTGAACTCAAGGGCCACCTCTGAGAGTGATACATTGTATTGTGTCTATGTAGCGATTGGACATAAACGCTCAACTGTGGCACAATTAGTTCAAATTCTTTCAAAAGCGAATGCTTTGGAATATTCTATCAATTCCATTACCTTATCATTACCATGATGAGTATATAAATAAATAAAGACCAAAAAGGAATAAATGACAAGATAAATTAGATATCTATGGAAAAAATAACGATGTAGAGGGCGACTAAAAATGCTTTTTTTTAGGCCCATATAAAAAAAGTTACCAACCGCTCCTTGTGCTCTATCATAAGAGAAGGAAGAGAAACACTGTCTGCTCCCAAACTATTTAATTGGTGATCAAGTATTGACAAAAGATATTTTTAGCTTAGGGCCGGTGTAGTGATAACTCAACAAATACCTATTTAAGGTATTCTCAGAGAGAGCCTCCCCACCCCTAGTAGGGTGGTTAAAGAGGAGGTTGCAAATTTCTGACCTCCGAGCTAGAACTATCAGAGGGGAAACCCATCCCCCACGTCTGACTTCTCGGTGACCGAATAAGAGAGGTTTTTACCGATTTCTCTTCTCTCGAACACTCTCGGACTGATCATCTTGCTGCAACAAAGCAAGCTTAGGAATGAATCTAATGGAAATGTCGCCCATATGGATAGAGAGTGACTCCTCGTATTTTGTGCCTCTCATTGAGAACTGATTCCGAGCTAAAGCTATTGGACAATATAGCGAACTCTATTTTTTTTCAATGAAAAATTGTTGTTCTCGATTTCCTTTATGTCTTTCTCTACCGGGCCCCATTCGGGGGTTTTGTCCAGTACCTCTCGCTTCCCGGAAAAGAAATCCATAAAGTCCTCGGTAAGATTGGCAGCATCCCCCCTCAAGGCACGATTCTGAGAAAGAATCTCTTGAAAGAGAAAAAAACATTCATGTTTTCTCTCCCTGATTTGCAGATCTCTGTTCTCAAAACACAGTAACCTATAATACTCTTTCTGAGGAATTTGATTCACTCCCCATTCTCTCTTAAATAAATTAAGCTCGCCCTGGGCCGAGTCTTTCCTTGTTGTTCTGTTCCCTCCACGAGAGAGACGCACGGAAGAAATTCTCATGTCTTAAGCACGAGAGATTTCTTTCCTTTCATCGATTTTGTCCGGATCCCATTTTTCTTCCGAAAAAAGGGAAGGAGAAGGATCTTCCAATTTCTTAGCCGATAGGCGAACCATTGAGTCTTAGTTCAAATTCTTTTTAACTTCACTTAATGAGTAAATGATTGCTATTGAGCCCATTTATTCGGGTCACCTTTTAGAAATAAAATATGTCTGACTTTCCTATCGGGTTCCAATACGTTCACTGAGATATCGCATGGTTAAACTTCCTGAAAGCATATGTTGACGGTTTCAGCTAATTCGATTCATTCTATTCCCAAAGACGAATCCTAACCGAAGCAAATTTACCCCGATTCTCTCTTTAGTGTTCGCACATCAAGCGCGCATTGACCAGTTTAGTTTCTGAGATTGGTATGCTCTAAATTAGTAAAAGAAACCCTCGGGTCTTGTTTTGTCTTTACTGACGTCAAGCTAGCGTGATTAATGCGCCTTAAACCTCTCTCTTGAAAAAGAGCATTTTTTAGTGGAGCCTTAGCACGTGAACCCATAGGAACAGTGCCCTTCTTCTTTGCAAAAAAGCTTTTGAATTATCATCACATCAGTAGGCGCAGAAAGAAAATCTTGGTATTGACTTATTGAAAATCTCAAAGAGATTGCTTAGACAAATCTTTTTGTGTGAGGCCGTTGTTCCCACTCCAGCTGCTTCCTTTTGAGCTAGTCAAGCAGGCGTTGAGCACAAACTGAGACTCTCCCGCTCTTTTGACAGCAATTCCTGCACTTGACGTCGGATCTCCTCATTGGAAAATGGGGATAAGCGAGAAGCCATTTGGCACAATCTAATTATTAATTAATAGAACCCAGAACAGGCTCAAGGCCATCTCTTCCAACATTTTCTTACTTCGTGGGCTTTCGAGCGAGGAAAAAAATGAGGGAAATTACGTGTGATGGCAGGAAAACCGCTATTTCCTTGGTCTTTATTCCGCTCTGGGCAGCTTGCCCAAACACTAGAAGGTTTGTGACTGGATACTTGATTAAGTTGGGTGATTCACTCATATCCTGGATGTTAAAGAAGCAACACACAAACCGCAGGAGCTCTGCAGAGGCTGAGTATAGGAGTATGGATGGAGTAGTTTCAGAGGTTATATGGATGGTTGGAGTACTGAAGGAACTGAATGTTAATGTTACAACTCCTGTAAGTTTACATTGTGACAACAAGGCTGCATTGCAAATAACTGCTAATCTCATCTTTTATGAGAGGACAAAACACATAGAGATTGATTGTCATTTTGTAAGGGAAAGGATCAAGAGTGGAATGATACTACCTACTTATGTTAATGTTGCTCCTAATTGCACACGCAAGTGTATGTGGTCGCGCAAGTAATATAGTAACTCTTAAAAGAACCAGATTATCGAACCCAAATGACTTGTCAATTAACTATTTTTACTAAATTATATTGGTCTAATTATTTATTTAAGAGTTTTAAAAGAAAAGAATGCAGGAATAAAATAATAAGATTACTTACCATAGTTGGAAGATCCCAGGGCTGCAACATGTATTGAATTTCATGTAGCATATTTTAGGCAAAGAACTAATTTTAGTTGTCAAGTTACTGATTTACAGGGTTTATTATATGATCCGGGTTCACACCTCTCGTCGCCTACCCCAATTAGTTATCTAACTACATCGCTGAGCGGGTATAAATAAACTAACTGGCGAGCATTTATATTTCATTATTTTTCGTAACCAAGCAATGTGTTCGTCTAGGTGTCACTCCTGAACACTAATCACCTCAATCTAATGGGTGTACCGAGCTCTCTATATTCTCTGGTCTATCTAACCCCTCATCTCCCGATTTAAGATTAGAAAATATATTTATCTTATGGTGCGCAAGCATAAAATACTAAAACAAGAATATAGAAATAACTTATAATGAAAACCAAGAATTAATTCAAAAACCTTAAATAATCAACATTCAATCCGTAGCTACAGCCCCAGAACAAAGGCGTTAGCTACTAATGTCTAAGAAAATAAGAAGAAGAAAAGAACCCTAAAAAATATTGACAACTTTATACTTTGATATCCTGATCTTCACCTTTGTCCCCTCTTTTTGATTGCCTCAAATAATTATTTCTATGGAGTATTTATAAATGTAGAAAATCCCAAATAAAATAACTGAGTCCAAAATAAATTAGAAATTCAAATCCAAACGGAATAAGAATTCATGTACGCGTAATCAGTGCTCTGCCGAGTTTCCTGCCATCTTCGTTCTTCATTTGATGCCACGTGGAATTTTCAATTTCAATTCCAATTCCAATTCTACTTCCACCAAAATATATATTATTTTATAAAGTTTAATCCATTAAGTTGTTTGCTTGATTTTCTTCTTCGACTTTTTATCTTTAATTCGTTTTAGCTTTAAACTTTTTCAACTTTACACCAATTTATTCCTATAAATAAGATACATTATTTAGCACAATTCATAAAATTAATGTTAAAAGAGGACAAACATAAATAATAAATGTGAGACAAATAATGATTAAAAATATATATTTTTGGCCTCATATCAACACCCCACACTTAAACTTTTGCTCGTCCTCGAGCAACCACTAAAGCTCATCTCAAATAAATCACACTAGAAATGTCATCACTTTGGTTAATACAAACAATTAGGTCATATACCAATTTCAAAACATCAAGTACAATTCTCAATCATTATGAAAGACATCCAAATAAACAACAAACCTCTAACCTCCTAACCTCAAGGAAAATCAAATTTAAGCTTGCTCACCTACTCTCATCAAAGAAAGCTAATAAAATTACCTATCCATCATGAAACAGTGCCCTCACAAGAAGAAATAGTCCAGACACTCAATTCAAAAGATTGAATATAAATTAAGAACTTCATATCAAGAACAACTCTCACACTCACAAATAAAATTCACATGTATGCACAAAGAACCATAGACTTGCCCATTATGTACATCTCCACTAATTAAGCATGCTTGAATAAAATCAAATAAGACTTTAACGAGTTGTAATGCAGGCTAGGGGACAGGTAGGAAAATTATATAATAGTGACTTACACTTCCTTAAGCACTTTGCAATTTTAGACTTCATCACCCATTGTTTTCTTTTCTTTATTTTCAGCCCTCTCTTCAACAATTATTTCACAAGTAATTCTCATCATCTCAAGAATGTTTCAATCATTTGTTTTAAAAACGTTTTCCTTCATAATAGCCACCCTCAACTTACATATTTTACATGCGTTAAGGTGCACGATGTCCTTGGAAGGACCAGGGCCATCATCAATGTAACTTCTTTTGTTCACCTTTTTTTGTTTTCACATCACATTCTT
The DNA here is from genome assembly GCA_029582685.1 of Solanum piurae. NCBI lineage: Eukaryota > Viridiplantae > Streptophyta > Magnoliopsida > Solanales > Solanaceae > Solanum > Solanum piurae. The sequence continues at coordinate 6,711 of JAJOOO010019260.1, read as the reverse complement.
TCAAATAGGGTTTTTAAGCACTTTGTAACTATCATTGATTACCTTTTCACTCAACCATCCCTTTTTCTCAGAATTGATAAATAGAATAAGTCTATGCTATAATGCTCAAGGAAGCAAGGTGCAAAAACTAGGGATTCAACAAAATAGTCAAGGGAAAAATATGGCTACCAACAAAAGGCTACAGGCTCAAAAAGGTTAACTAGTGATATAATATCTGAAAAGGCTAAAATTTATCAGACAAATCAAAGAAAGCCTATTATCATCTCCTAAACAAAGCAACACTTTTTATTTCGCTTCAATAACATGCAGGATGCAAAACATGGAATAAAAAAAATTCTCACCACACATGACACAAGTATCAATCAAGATGGATCAATTCCACTTCTAAGAGAGACATGATCATAACAAACTATAAAATAAAATAAATTATATACAAAGTCACAACCATGAGCTTAGGTGTCAAAGATTCTGCATTTTTTTTTCAAGCATTCACAAGAAAGTACTACTAAAAAATTAGGCCTAAATAACAAGTATCACACCACTCAAAATGGTCTTTTCTTTTCTCTCAAAAAAATAAAAAATAAAAAATTATTCCTAAAAAATAAATAAAAGACACTCGGTTCAAAGGGACTATCCTCAGGAAAAGAACCGAAAACAAAAGCCAAGGAACCCATCCTAAAAGAAATAAATGACTCAATAAAATAATAAAAACTAGGAATTTATTCTTCCACACCACACTTAAAAAGATGCTATGTCCCCAAAGCATCAAATAAAATTTAAAACAAGGGTTAGAAAAACTCCATGAGGCCTTTAGGCCTAGCTAGTAGCATGTTCTCTTTATTTTCATCAAGGATCGTACGCACCCCACACTTAAGCTCAAACATGCTCCTTAGCTCCAAATTTTGGATACTCAGACTTCTCCAAAACCTGTAAAAACCACACAAAAAAATGACACTAAAAAAATAAAAATAAAATAAAATAAAATAAGAAGTTACACTTTAAATTGGGTTGCCTCCCAATAAACGCTTAATTTAACGTTGCGGCATGACACACATAAATTCACCACTTTTCTTTCCACTTTGAACTTATGGATTTTACCCCTAACTTTGCATCTATTTTTTTCCTCCTCTCAAGGGGTGGTGGTATAAAGATAAAAGAACCAAGTAATATATGTCGCATCTTCACTTCTTGGCCCTTAGGTGAGGAATGTCGTTTTGTCTATGTGGACTAAAAATGTTTAGGATGTAGGGGTATTGTACCTCATCTATACACTCATCCATTAATTGAGATGATATAGAAAAGTATTTTGAATGAGATTCAAAATGCCTCAACTCCAAAGCAACATTATTTACAACATTCTCACTTTTGTACTCTTCCTCAACATCGATATTAAGAAATCAAGTATAGTTGAATGGTTGGAATTTCTCTTTTTGCCCCACTAATTGGTCATCATCCATGACAATTGGTAATTGTGATTCAGATGCCTCAATCTTTTTGTTCAAGTGAGCCTCTAAGTCATGAATATATGAACTAAATTGATCTATTTCTTGTGTGTGATCAACTCTTCCTTCAATTAGTTGGGTTGTCATGTATGTCAGACCATCACGGATAGACTCATGAAAGTTTAGAAGTTGAGTTTGTTCTTGTAGCCAAGATTGGCACACTATCTCTGTTTCTTCATAACTTTCTCCTTGTTGGGTTTCAATCTCTTCTAATTTAGCTAGGACCGTAATTTCCAATTGAATAGCATCAAGTATATCCAATAGTTTTATGATTGTTTTTTGCTCTTCCACACATTCAAACATTTGTTCAGCGATTTTTGAATTAACTTTTTCCAGCATGTCCGTACATTCCATCAGTGAATTTACATTGCGCGCCTCTTGTTTTGCATTCTCCACTTCGCCCCTACGAACATCACAAATAACAGAAGAATCATAATAGGGGTTCGGGGGGAAGGGAATAAGATTTTTAGGGCAACCACTCCAATGAATATATTGACGACCACATATATGACATAAAGGACATTCATCACCCAACCACGATTTATCCCAATCATCCATATCAATAAGAGTACCAAATTATTTAAGAAAAAGAAAAAAAAATTGTTAAGAAAAAAACTAAAAAAAAAAAATACTTATAAAAACAAAACTTAAGTAAATAAAAAGAAAAAATATAACCTAGACAAATAGTTAATTTCTAAGTCCCCGGCAGCGGCACCAAAAACTTGTTGCTCCCAATTGCACACACCAAAAATTTGTTGCTCCCAGATTATCGAACCCAAAGGACTTGTCAATTAACTATTTTTACTAAATTATATTGGTCTAATTATTTATTTAAGAGTGTCAAAAGAAAAGAATGCAGGAATAAAATAATAAGATTACTTACAATAGTTGAAAGATCTCAGGGCTGCAGCATGTATTGGATTTCATGTATCATATTTTAGGTAAAGAACTAATTTTAGTTGTCAAGTTACTGATTTACAGGGTTAATTATATGATCTGGGTTCACACCTCTCGTCGCCTACCCCAATTAGCTATCTAACTACATCGTTGAGCGGGTATAAATAGACTAACTGGCGAGCATTTATATTTCATTCTTTTTCGTAACCAAGCAATGTGTTCGTCTAGGTGTCACTCCTGAACACTAATCACCTCAATCTAATGGGTGTACCGAGCTCTCTAAATTCTCTGATCTATCTAACCCCTCCTCTCCCGATTTAAGATTAGACAATATATTTATCTTATGGTGTGCAAGCATAAAATACTAAAACAAGAATATAGAAGTAACTTATAATGAGAACTATGAATTAATTCAAAAACCTTAATTAATCAACATTCAATCCGTAGCTACAGCCCCAGAACAAGAGAGTTAGCTACTAATGTCTAAGAAAATAAGAAAAAGAAAAGAACCCTAAAAAAATTGACAACTTTATACTTTGATATCCTGATCTTTACCTTTGTCCCCTCTTTTTGATTGTCTCAAATAATTATTTCTATGAACTATTTATAAATGTAGAAAACCCCAAATATATAAAATAACTGAGCCACCTGCCATCTTCGTTCTTCATATGATGCCACGTGGAATTTTCAATTCCAATTCTACTTCCACCAAAATATATATTATTTTATAAAGTTTAATCCATTAAGTTGTCTGCTTGATTTCTTTCTAGCACAATCCATAAAATTAATACTCAAAAAGGATAAATATAAATAATAAATATAAGACAAATAGTGATTAAAAATACATATTTTTTGCCTCACATCAGTTAACACCAAGCAACAACCAGCAGACATACTAACAAAGGGCCTTGGAGCTGCTTCTCATCATATGTTACTATCCAAGCTTGGAGTCTTCAATGTGTATTCAGACTAAAGCTTGAGGGGAATATTGAAGAAGTTAGTTAGAAGTCAGTTAGAATGTTCTAGAAGGAAAGTTAGTTACTAACTAACTACTACTTGGCATTAGGCAAATAAGGTGTGTGCTTGTTAGCATTTGTAATGTGTGCAGATTATGTGAACTATATAAGAGTGTTCACTCTCATTGTAACATAATTAATCAACTAATAAAATTCTCTCAAAGTTCATCTTGTTCATCAAGTTCATATCCATGGAAGAACAAGCTTCCATGGATTCAATCACACAACACTAAATTGACACTTTTCCTTTCTCTCTTATCTCATCCCACCAAACTAATAGCTTATATTTGGTTCCAAAAAAATTCAGTTTTTGCAGAACTAAAAATATTACATTTTTGAGCCAAACATCATCTTCTTCCCAAATGTTTGGAATTATGTTTAAAAGAGGAAAGTGTGTTCAATGGTATAATTTTGGGTCTTTGGAATTAGTCCAACTGGTGTATATATAGTATCATTATTGAGTAATGAGTAATTTCTAAACAAAAAACCTTAATGATACACAACAATGTACTTATTGTGAATTTCAAGGGTAATAGAACCTTTGCAACTTTTAGAAAACAAGTACAAATTTAATTTTGAAGATAAGATTCGATTCCCCTCATGTTCCACCTTTTTGATGAAATACAACACATCTAGGCCATAGTTTATTAATATAAAAAAAAGGTATAAATTTAAAGGAGACTCTATGTATTCTGTCTTACTAAAACTATATATCTAGTATCCAATATTTATTTTGACATCACTAATCGGATTTGTGCCAAATAAGTTCACCAGAGAAGAATAAAGCTACAAGATAGTCCAATGATACATAATATTAAAGTTTTCATTTTGGGCTTAGGGGGATAAATCAACTGCAAGTAAAAAGTTCATCTTGAATGGTAGTAAGCTATCAACGAGTTTTAGGAGCAAGTTTTAAGATAATAGTTATATTTCTTCTCTTATGAGATGCATCACTATCATTGCCATCTTTTGAGTTCTCCTAATTCATTACCTTTTAATCAGTACAAAAACTCTAAAGGAGTTTTAATAAAATCCTATAAAAATGTATATGTTATATAGTGTGGTCTTACTTTGTGTTGGGGATATGAAAAAGTGTGTTAGCCAAATATGAGAAGTGTTGTATTGTGTATTTAATGAGTTAGTATAGTGAAAGAGAGAGTTGAGACTGAGAATAATATTCTAAGTCTTCAACTATATTCATTATATAAAAGAGAGTAATTATATATATGTTGAAGGAAGATGTTTTTTTATGGAGCTTTAGACTTTTCAACTAGTTTCGGAGTTGCTTGAGTTGTACTACGTTGTTGGGCTGTTATATCTCAGAGGAGATATAACAGTATTATACTATACTATTTTTTATATAATATTATATTTTGTGTAATTTTACATAGACCTCCAAAGAAGATGACATATATATAACCTTATCTCTATCTTGTCATGTACAAGAAAAATATATTTGTTAATTTCATGTTCGGTCAAACATCATAGTATAAATGAAACCAAGAAAGTAAGCCCTCTTTCATTTTCAAAATAAGTATAGTGCTTTTACCTTTTCATTTTGTTTCAAATTGAAATGTCACAAAAAAAAAAAGAGGTCACTCTTTTTTAAACAGACTAAAAGAGAAAGGTGGTCATTCTTTTTGAAACAGAGAAAATATATAATTAAGAAGAACTAATTTTTTCGTCCAAAATTACTCTTATTTTAATACAGGGAGTTTTACATCATTAAAGAACTTTTTTTTTTATCTTCAATACATTTACTAAGGGTAAGATAGTAAAATACTTCTTATTTTTTAAAAGTAGGATAATTTTTGTAAACACGCAAAAATTATAAAAATGAAAATAGAATGAGACGGCAAAGAACAAAATTAATCTTAATCTGCTAAAATCACAATTTTTTTGTTGTAGCATCCATACTCTTACCTTACTACGTTTTACTTTCCCGCCATCATTTGTATAAGTATTTATATAAAATGATTCTTCGAATCAGACAATAAAGAAAAGGATCACATTTTATAACGACTAGAGATATATAAAATATGTCTTAAGAAGAATTCTTGAAAACACTTTTTCTTTTTTGGATAATTTAGAGTGAAAAAAAAAAGGGTGAAAACACTTTTTCTTTCGTTATTTTTCAAATTCTTGAAAATTCTGAAATATCAACTTGAAGTTGAATTTTGAATTTTTTAATCAAACTTGATTCTCAAAGTTCAATTCCAATTTTTTTTTTTATAAAAAATCATGGCTTAACCCGCCTACTTTTTTTATCCACTTTAATTTGGTCTAGGCTAAAATAATACTACAAAAGTACAAAGTTCTATTTACATGCCTTCCTTGTCAGCTAACGTGAAAATAAATAAAAGGAAAAAAAAAGGGTCAATAGACACGGTTAGATTTTAGGGGAAACTAGGTAAATAGATCATAAAATATAAATTAATTATAATTCTATAGCGTAATCCAAACAAATTCAACAAATATTCATTCACCCAAAATAACTAATAGCCCATATCCCCTTTAGTTTAGGCCAAATTTCCCTTTAGCTTTCGGCCCCCTTTAAATTTAGGCAAATTGTCACTTGCTTCAAGTATTAGAAAAGAAAAGTAGGGGAGCTCGAAAGTGGAAAGGAGATAGCTGTGTTTCGTTTGTTTCTGGGATAGGATTTACTAAGTTTTGGACTTCACTGATTAGGAGATGTATAAGTTTATTCCTTTGCAATTTTTAGAAAATAAGTACAAATTTAATTTTGAAGATAAAATTGGTTTCCCCTCATGTTCCACCTTTCTGATGAAATACAACACAACTAGGCCATAACTTATTAATATAAAAAAGTACCAATTTAAGAGGACTCTATATTATATTCCTAGTATCCAATGTTTATTTTGACATCACTAATCGAATTTGTGCTTAATAATCTAAAACTATAGGATAATCCAATGATACATTATATTAAAGTTTTCATTTTGGGCTTAGGGGGATAAATCAACTACAAGTCAAAAGTTCATCTTGAATGCATCACTATAAGCTAGCGTTTGGCCATAAATTTCTAAATATTCTTGGCAAATAATATTTGGGTGAAAATTTGGGTGAAATTTCACCATGTGTTTGGCCATAGTATTTGGGAAATATATTTCACTTTTTTAGAAAAATATGATTTATACCCATAAGTTTTAAAAACTATCAAACCTAACCATAAGTTTGTATTACAAGTCAATTGAATCTTCGTTGCAACAATAACAAATAGTGTCCATGACACTAGAGCAATGTGGTAGTTTGGAGTAATTGCAACAAGCATCATT
>JAJOOO010019259.1:0-14956 GCA_029582685.1 Solanum piurae | reverse complement strand
ATAATTTGTGTGCTAGGAGATATGACCCTCCAAAGTAGACCCTCGAAAAAGGCTTCACTTGGAAATTTCGGATTTTGATACGGTTGCTCTAAAATTTGGGTTAGACTCATTTCCCACTCAATTTGACCCCCTAAACAAGAATATGAAGTTGGATTTTCAAAAAATGAAACAGATTTTTTTATATACAGCTAAACAAGTTTTCTGTAACTTTCGAAGCACATTTTTAAGAACTTTTTGGGTCATTTCAAATATAATCATTTCATTAAGTTCTCAACTCCAAACTCACATATGAGGCTCTAGTTTCACTCTATCATTTTCCGAGTCGTTACATATACTCATCAAATTTAATGGACTAACCCATTCTTGGTACACACTTTCTTACTAAAATTTTCAATTTCCTTCACTCAAGTATACTCAATGGAACTTTGTTTATTCATAAGCTTGTCATTCTGGTATTAATCCACTCCCTTATGGATTAAGATAAAATCATCAGTTCTCATACTACCCACCTTATTCTTAACAAACAAGACATGAGCACCCCACTTGGAAACACTAGGACGGATGAACCCTTTTTCAAGAAGCTTTTGGTTTTGAGCCTTAAGCTCTCTTAATTCTTCTGGAGCCATACGATACGGAGGGATGGAAATGGGGCTAGGCCAGTTTCCATGTCAATGTAGAAATTTTTTTCTCTATTCGTAGGCATACCAGTCAAATCCATAGGAAACACTTCCTTAAACTCAGACACTACAGGAACAAACTCAGTAGAGAGAGACTCAACCTCAACATCCCAAACATGAGCCAAATAAGCCAAACAACCCTGCCCTACCAGTTTCCTAGCCTGAAAGGAGGATATGATCTTAGCTAGCTTAGGCTTGTACACCCCTTCCCACTCTAATTTTTCCCTACCAGGAATCTCTAGAGTTACCGACTTAGTATTACAATTAAGCCCGGTATAATAGGGGGACAACCAAGTCATGCCTAAGATTATATCAAGTCAGTCATATCCAACATAACCAAATCAACCCAAATCTAAAAATCCATAACCACAACAGGACAACACGATACACATGGGTGACTATGACTGACTCTTCAATTAGGGTAGAAACATGAATAGGGGCATCAAGTATATCACAAACCACATCAAATCCCAAGGTAATTGAACTAACACGTACAAATAAGTAGAACCCAGATCACACAAAACAATAGTCATTCGGGCACAGACAAGAGTAGCTCTTGTGACCACTGCATCACACCCTCAAACTCAGTCTTATCCAGAAAAACATAAAATTGAGCCTTGTCCTCTTGACGGGAAACCTCATTGCCTGGCTGCTCTACTCTTCTACCTGTATTACCATTTTCCCCAGCCTCCACGGCCTCACTAATTTCCTCCCCATATGCCCAGGTTATCCATAATTTTAACACACCTTATAACTTATATTCGATTGATGAACACTGAATTAGATCGCAGGGGTTAGTTCAGGTACGATTCGGGGTCCATAATTGTGACTAGGGGAAAATACGGGAGATAGGGGTGAGATTCTGTCTCATCCCGTTCTGGCGGTCTCGCCTTGGCGGGAAAATCCCACCCCAGCGGCCATAACGAAAACAAAATCCCTTCGAACAATTTTTCTGGGGTTCTTTTCTTTCCCAATTTCCCCCAAAGGTTCCCAGCTATATCACATGCATTTTTAGAGTACTCAATCCCCTTAGCTAGGATAATCGTTGCCTACCCCGAGTCAACCCAATGATACACGCTCTAAAATCCCTTTACGTTACTTCAACACTACAACATCCTCGTCCCCAAGATATACCCAGACTCTCACACGATTATCTGTTGGTCGCAACGCACGTCCAGATTTCTCGCTTATGAACCACATCGTAATTTATCTAGACCCTTGCACCTAATCTCGTGATGACTTTCTTTTCACAACAAGTTTCACAACACTCAAGCAGTTATCACTTGCAAATAAGTCCAAATTATTTAATTAGTTCATTCCATAAACAACCATTACTGATCATTTATGCATTATACGGCCCCTAAGGCCAGATACCAATTGGAACCTTCTCAGTTCCAATTAACTTGATTGTGTCCCTTCAGTCGGGACTACGACGTCTAGTTCACTTCGTTGAGATACCAATTGGACTCAACTCATACCACAAGCGACAATAGTAGCTAGCGAGCCCCACAAAACTGCTAATTTCAATCATAGAACTTGGTCGAACCCAATTCTTAACCGCCTCAATCTTTAACTGATGGTGACCAGACCTTAAATCAATTTTAGAGAAAATTGATGCACCTTGCAATTGGTCTAAAAGGTCATCTATCTGAGGCAATGGATATTTGTTCTAAATGGTGACCCTATTCAACTATCGATAGTTTATACAAATCCTCTCTTGCTAATGATGGTATTACCACTTTTGTTGCTCTAGTTCGGACCATAGAGTGAAGGAGGAAAGATACTCATTTGTATCACCCAGATACCAATTGGATTCAAGTCATAGCACGAAGGAGTAGAAAGAAGTGAGTTTTTTCTACAGTTTTATAGCCTCTCGAAGAAAAGTGTGTACGTCATCGTACCGTTCTGCAAGACTCTACTAGACTCGTTTTGGTATAATGAGATCAACGAATCTAGAGCTCTGATACTAACTTTGTCACGACCCAGACCGTCGTGATTGGCACCCACAAAACCCTCCGGTAGGAGAACCATTACTATAACCCAAACAAACAAATTTTATGAAAACTAAGACATTTAAAGATACGATAGCAGGTTTAAATGACTATAAAAATGGAGTCCCCATAAACTCCAAGGTTTTAGCAAACAACTAACCAAACTAATACGGAAATTCAACTTCTAGAACCTGAGAGTCATTGTACCAAAACTCTACTAATGACAAGTCTAAGAACAAGGGGTACAACCCTGAAAGTCATTGTACCAAAACTCTACTAACGACAAGTCTAAGAACAAGGGGTACAACCCTGAAACTAAACAAACACCTTAAACAAATAGTCTGAGTCTGAAAAGAGTGAACTTAAACAAGAAAGATCCATGGCAGCCTGAAAGAACTGGCTCACCCTTGAATCCGGTCACACTCATTAGTCACCTAGCTGAAGTCTATCAATAGCCACCTGAAGATGCCCTGTACTCAACAAAGAAAGAGCAAGTGCAGTATCAGTACACAACCACAGTGTACTGGTAGGATCACGCGATTATCCAAATAAGTGAAACACATGCAAGTAACCACAATATTATAAAACAGGCATATACCGAACATATACAATATTAGTCATCTTTTCAGGATCAATGTAACATCCCACATTCTCAATAATACATATTGGTTATCAATTTAGAGAAACATACAGTTTTCCAATATCAATCATCATTAGATATAAACGTAATCATGACAAGTAGATACACAACACAAGTCAATGGTCCTCTCACGGAACCCAATTCAATGGTCCTTTCATGGAACCCACACCCAAACTGTTAGCATACCGGAAGGTCGTACCCGACCCAATGTTTATGCCTGAATGTGGCAACCGATCCCATATTTATGCCGGAGCGTGGCAACCTATCCCATATTTATACCGAAACGTGGCAACCGATCCCATATTTATGCCGAAACATGGCAACCGATCCAGTTAGTGTGTCGGATCGTGATACCCGCCCATTCAACAAACCACAATCATAATCACAATGTATATTCTCACAATCATACAACAATAGGTGATTCATGGCATACAATTATTCAATTATCCTCAGTTACGATTAGGGTGATCAATAATGTAACATTCGCATACATACATGCATTATAATGAAGCAATTACAAACATATATCACACCAACATGAAATCACAACCATCACTTACCTCGAATCCAAGTTTGAACCCCTTAAGGCACTTGAATCTTCCTTTCCGGATTATTCTCGCTTGTTCGTGGTCTAAAAATATACAATTAACGCGAGGATCAACAATCAAAGGTCTAATTATCTGAAATATAACAAACCCAATAACCCCAGACCAAACTCAAGATCCTAATACCCAATTTAGAGTATTTTCCACCATAAATTCTAGATCAAAACCCTCCCCCATCGATAATGACCCACTAGATTACGTTCTACAGATCGAAAAATGGATTCGAGGAGTTAAAACCTTACCATTAGCCTCAAGAATGGTGAAAAATGGTCAAGAACTCGTCTGGGGTTGTCTCCTAGCTCTCAAAGTCGAAAAGTGCAGAATAAAACGTTTTAAGGGTTTTATTTCTGACTTAAGTCACGTCTGTCCCGCTACAGCGGGACCCATCCCTCTATAGTGGCCCCGCTCTGGCGGCACCAATCTTGTTCTGGTGGCTTACACGGAGACAGAATGCTAAATAAAAAATTCCAAAGCCCCATTTCATAACACATCATCAACCAACGACACTCAAAAAATACCCTCCACGCTAAGATCAACTTTGGGAGTTCTACTCACCCGAATTCAATTCCGTAAAGTCGTACGGGTTCCTTAACGTCTTAGCTATCTACTCATGTAATCAAAATCATAATTAAATCACCCGATCATTACCAGATTTTCCTAGACTCACGTGACTCCGATTTCGTCCAAATTCGGACTAGGCTAGGAAATCTCAAGTTACTACCAAAAAGTTTTCCGACCCCAATTTTTTCCCCATTGGCTTTTCTATAACGACGGGAACAGGTCGTTACATCCTCTCCTCATACCCTCTATAACCAGCCTCTTGCACCTTCTCACTGGTGCGTCTATGCATCTCATCTTCACATGCTCAAACCATCTCAATTTCGCTTTTCTCATCTTGTCCACCAAGGAGGCCACACCCACCTTATCTTAGATATCCTCATTTTTTATCTTATCGCTCCTAGTATGACCACACATCTATCTCAACATTCTCATCTCCGCAACATGCATCTTCTGGACATGAGAGTTTTTGACTGGCCAACACAGAGTCTCATACAATAATGTTGATTTAACCACCAGTCTATAGAAATTACCTTTGAGTTTTGATGGTACCTTTTTATCAAACAAGACTCCACTTCATTCACGCCGCACCAATCTAGTGAAGAGTTTGGAAGAAGTTCTAGATAGGAGTTCGACACCAAAACAAACACTTTTTGAACCCTAAACACCAAAAGAGACCCTCTCTAAAAGCACACACCAAAACGGACAATTCACTCATTTATGGGTGAACTATAACTAACATCCCTTAACCCCGTCATCCCCGTTAACTCCCAATTCATCCAAAATAATATTACACCAACTTTAAAGATGGTTCGCCCACAAATGGGTGAACTGCAATTCCTTTTATTTCTTCCTCACGTGAACTATATCTCTTTCTTTCTCACGTAACTATGTCTCTTTCTTTCTCACGTAACTATGTCTCTTTCTTCCTCACGTGAGTTATATCTCTTTCTTCTTCACGTGAACTATATCTCTTTTTTTCCTCATGTAAATTTATATCTCTTTCTTCCTCAAGTGAACTATATCTCTTTACCCACTACAAGACGAATGAGGCACTAGATATTTCGTAGTTGAATAAACTTCTTCTCAATAATGCCCATTGCACTGAGGCAACTAAAGTCCCAAAAGCTACGTTAATTTGGCAGGTTTGAAAAGTTTTTTAGATTATACCCCCTTTTTTCTATAAAGAAAAAGGTATTACTCTGATGTCCACTGAGAAAATGGGGGACCAATATTGTTACGTTCTAGTGAATCTGTGTCTAAATATATCTCAATGTCCTTCCCATCAAGCAGTTAGGGGTGTATAATAACTCAATCGATCAATAAATCAAATCAAAAAAAATGTTATTGATTTATTGTCATTATGTTATTATCAGGTTAACGGGTCTTTAATGATTTTATAAAAAAAGAGTTATCAAAATATCGATTTAGTTTTGGCTTTTTAATATTGAGTTATTGGGTAAGTTGATAACTTATTAAGACGGTAATAATTTCTTATTTTTCCCTATATTAATACTCCATTAAATATTAATATCAATAACTGATTATTCATTTGCCCTTTAGCCTTCAATTCACATTATTGTCATAACTGTTTTATTTGTGTTGTACTTGTATAGTTCTTTTCATGTTAGTTACTACTATTTCTATTTTTATGAGCATTATGTTAAGTTACATTATTATCATGTCGCATTAAATTATTGGAGAAGTCATATATTTATTTATAAGTATTTTTTTAATAGTTAAATCAAAAATTGAACCGTTAAGGATCAAAAATCAATAAAAATATCTTATTAATTTGGATTTTGATTTAACATATTTAAAAATTAAAAATTAGTACATAAAGCTGAATCAAACCAATTGAATACTCCTATTAAGCAGTGGCAACGCCAAGATTTCTGTTAAGGGCGTTGAACTTTTGAAAGGCAAATAAAAAAATAGATTTATGAATGCAACTGAAAAATGTAATTAAATCATAAATTATTTGTTATAGAACTAAAATAATAAAAAAATATAAAGTAGGGAAATAATATTTCAAATGATAAATTAACGGGAATCAAACATGCAGTATCTGGAAGTTTGAACATCCTTGGCCGTAGGGGTGTTCATGGTTTGGATAAGAACCGATCCAAATCGAAAAAACAAATCAAATCGATAAAATAAAATCGATTTTATTTGGGTTTGTTTGATTTGGTTTTAAATTTTTGAAAACCGATAGTATTTGGTTTGGTTATGATTTTATTCGAAAAAATTCAAAGAAATAACCGAACCGAACCGATGAATTATATACATATATTTTATTAATATACATACTTAATATATTATTTTTATAAACAATTTTAAAGATCTTATATATCTTTCCATTAAAATTTCTTTAAACTTTACTTATTGAAAGCAAGAATGCCCAAGATGAAAATATTTTTCTTATTGATTTCATGTATATGAGTGTCTATGACAATTCTTTGTGGGACTGAAAATGTTATTGTCTCTTCCTTCTAGGCCGATATAGTGAATTTTAAAGCTTTATTGATAGTAAATTCAGTGATCGAAAGTTCGGTAATTTAAGTCATTCTAACTATTTTTTGTTTTGAATGGATTGTTGTCACTTTTTTCACATTTTGAATGAATTGTTTCTTTTATTTTTGTGTATGGTTAATAACCGAATAACCGAACAAACCAAATCGAAACTGATAACCACCAAACCGATAAATGTATATTATATTTAGTTTGGTTTGGTTTTGATAATTTTAAAACCGATTAAGTTGGTTTGATTTTGATTTTGACCAATAACCGATCCAAACCGACCCGTAAACACCCCTACTTGGCCGTTTAGCTATCACTCTCGGGTCTCAATAATGTTAGGGGTGTACATGATTATTCATTTATTCATTTTAAATATTCGTTTTGTCTCAATTTATGTGACTTACTTTTCTTTATAGTCAATCCCAAAAAGAATGACACATTTATATATTAAGTAACAATTTAGCTATAAAATGTCTATTTTACCCTTAATGAAATGATTTACAGCCACATAATTTCTATCATTCATTTTGGACCATAAGTTTTAAAAGTCTTTTTTTCTTTCTTAAACTTCATGCCGAGTCAAACTACCTCACATAAAATGAGAGTAATATTTAACCTATATAACATAATTTTTCGATAAAAGGTATTCGATTGATCATATTATATCATTGTAGCCCTGACACTCCCGTCAAGAATTGATTTCGACAGAAGGTATTACCAAGAAATTCGACAAATCATACTAAACTGATATTTCAAGTCAAATTCAGCTCGATAAATGATTTGGTTTGATAGGAAACCCCCCACTGCACGATTATAATTGATTTGGTATGTTTTTAATTTAAAAAGTAAAATCTAACCAAATTAATCTGACATTATGTGTATACAAATTATAAAAAATATCTATTATAATATAATTTATAAATACGTTCTTAAACTTTTTTCATAGTGTTTAGTTTTTAACATATTAATGGTCCAATATAACTTATAAATAGCAGTTTGTTTCTGTTTTTGTTTTCCCTAAATACTTTATGTGAGGCTCCGAGCCTGTATCCGTGACATTATCGATAATCGGAGATCATTGCTAGTCCCAAGCGAATTCTTCGTCTGGCTAATTATGATTTACATGACTCTATGGAATACACAGAAGTTTTAATAAATGAGCATTTAAATCATTTAAAGAAAACTCTAAAACATTGTCTGAAAATACTTGACATAAATGATCAGTTTCGATAAAACAATTGATAAAAATATTGGAAACTGTCTAACTCTGATTCTGCCTATCCATGAAACCTCTAAAATATTGTAACATCCCAGAAATTTTTTGAGATAAGACTCGAACTGTTCTTCGTAGTGAGTGAGTTTTTTGCAAGGAATTTAAAATTTCTTGAGTATTAAGATCACTAGATGTAGCACCTTCAGTTCCAAGAAGAATCAAAGAGAAAAGCATTCAAGTCATTCCTAGTTTTCTTAAGTTTTTGGTCAACTTCAAACGACCATAACTCCTAGTACAGGATGAGTTAGGTGAGCTACAAGATATTAAATTATAGCCCTTCGAGTCCTCTTTCCAACGCCACCGAGTTTGCTTAATTTTGAGCTCTGAGTAAGAAGTTATGACTGATTTACTAACGACGAGCAAACCTGGCAGCAGCTCCGCGATAGCTCCGCCACACGGAGCCAACACGGACCTCACTGCCTGATGGAAAATAATTCCGACTCCCAGCTCATTTTATTTATTTCTTTAGGGGTATTTTAGTCCTAAAAACCCTTAGAAGGTCATCTAAATTGCCCTAAACATGTAGAAAATCAATTTTCACAAGTCAAACTCTCTCATCCACTCCAAAGATTCTACGCTCAAGAAAATCAAGAAAACGCTAAGGCTAAGTTCATCTTCCCAGATTTTCCTTCAAGTCGCTTCAAGAAGATAATTCTTTCAGGTATGTAAGCTTCCATAGTATTGGGTTTGTTCACCCACACGCCAATCATGTTAATTTCAGCTTTAAATTCGTTCTAAAAGTTGAATCTTTGATGTTCTTGTTATGTATTCATGAATTTGCTTTCGTTCTTGAATTGAGCTGAGATTGAGGAGTTCTTGAGGTTAATGTGTCGATTTATAGAGTGGTTAGAGTTAGATTCTAGTGTACATGTTCTGGGTATCTAAATCTAAAGAGAGATTGAGAAAAAGAATCCAATTTAGGCGAAATGGGGTTAGAAAACGAAGAAAAAATTCCATCGGGCGAAATCGAGAGGTGTTGGTGCGTCGCGGGGCAGGTTCCCAGATTTGGGAATTTTTATTTCGCATCGCGGAGCTGACACGAAGTGTTCTGCCCCAAAAGCCATTTCCGAAACCAAATTTTAAAAGTCTCTCCGCGTCGCGGACCCACTCTCAAATATTGATTTTCAGTCTTTTCTCATGTTTGGCTAGCTAAAATCAATCCTAAACATCAGGAGATCTTTCCTATCACAAATCATAACCCTTGAATCCATAATTCAAATTCAAGGTAGAGTTAAAAGTTGAGTCTTGAGAGTTCTTTCGAACATTTTGAGAAAGTCTCTTTTGTCTTTTTGATGAGTCTTCTATAAATTCTAATAACTTGTTTCAAGACTCGAGAAAGTGAGTATGAGTGAGGAGAATGTATTCATGAGTCTACTTTATCATTACAAGATCCTTCCTATCATGAACCATAACTCTTGAATTCATAATTCACATTCAAGAGAGAGTTAAGAGTAGAGTTCAAGAAAGTCTTTGAGTTCAATTGTGAATCCTTTGAGATCCACCATCGATTTGAGTTACGTTTTGAGGAAGTAAGCCAGAGAATGAGAAGGGTCATATACATGAGTTTCATATTGTTTTGTAGATCATCGAGTCGAGTTGTTTCATGCCCATAACTCCGCATGAACGTCATAAGTTGAGTATCCTTCAGAGAAGTGATATCTTCAAGTTCTAAGCCTTTAAGTGTTAAGTTCCTAATCCCTTTTGAGAAGTATCTTTGAGTCATTGAGTTGAGTAGTTCATGCTCATAATTCTGCATGAACTCTGAGTTGAACATTCTTGAAATTAGTAGTATCATTGAAGTTCTTGAGTTCTAAGTATTTGAGTTCTATCTATGGTTATTGAAAACCTTGCATTGAGTCGTTCATGTCCATAATTCGGCATGAACCATATTTTAAAAAGTCTTTTACAAACGTTTTAACTTTGTTTTAAGGCTAAAGTTTTGAGTTCAGT
This sequence comes from Solanum piurae, assembly GCA_029582685.1. Lineage (NCBI taxonomy): Eukaryota > Viridiplantae > Streptophyta > Magnoliopsida > Solanales > Solanaceae > Solanum > Solanum piurae. The sequence goes on along the minus strand of JAJOOO010019259.1, from coordinate 4,742 downwards.
AAGGAGTAAAGTTGAAGTTCTTTTCTTCAAAAAGTATATGGGGACTAAGTATTCCCAAAGATATTTAAAATGTTTTCACATTTAAATAAGAAATGAAACTGAGATTTTCAAAGAGCCTTCGGGCTAGTTTTCAGAAAAGAGTATTCGCTTTCTAAATGAAGCAAGAGGGGAAACATTGATTTCCAAGATAACCTTTGAGCTAAGTTTTTGAGCACTAATCTCAAATCACAGAAAGAAGTATGTTTTTAAAACATAAAGAGCTAGTATATTTTGGGAGTAGTATTGAGCACCGATATGGGGACGAACTTGAGTTCAGATAACTCACGTCTCCATAAACCATGTAGCCACCATGGGTAGAAAAGGGTCATACTTTTTAGATGAATCCTTTTCACATAAACTAGTGGATCCACTTAGTAGTTCAGGTCCTATACCTTTGACCGGGTATAGGATGCGCTGGCAGCGTGAGGTAGATCGATGTATCATCACTATAGCTCTAAGTAATGGTTTTCGGTTAGAGAAACTCCCACAATAGTAATTGCATGGTTCCTCAAGGGGTTCTGCTAGTGTGAATGGGGGTATGGAACTTCATTCATGCATTGCACAAGTAGAATTATGATTATGAGTTGACATCATGTTTCAAACAGTTTTTCTTTTTCTTTATATTGCACTTGTTTTAAACTGATTTATAATGAAATGAGTTCAGTTAAGTGTCCAGAGTTGAGCACCCAGAGTCGAATATCATACCTTTGAGTTGAGTATCTTATCATTGAGTACTTCTGAGTTGAGTAAGTTTGAGTAGTTTTGAGTATCCTTGAGTATTTCTTGAGTTGAGAAGAGGTAAGTATGTTTCTTTTTATCAAGTTTCAAGCTTATGTTTATCTTTTAGAATTCCCCTTACATGCTCGTACATTCCACGTACTGAGCCATTTGGCCTGCATCTTCTCATGATGCAGACACAGGTATTCAGGATCATCAACAGGAGATTCGTTGATACATCCGGGAGTTCGAGTTAGCTATGGGGAGCCTCCTTATTTCCAGAGGATTTCATTTACTTTTCAGTTTAGTCAGGATGTCGTGGGTCTTGTCCCGACTTCCATCTTTATCAGTAAGAGGCTTCATAGATAGTCAGTATAGATGAGAAGTTTGTATTATTTATTTATTTTATTAAATATTTTAAAGACTTAAGTTTCCTATTTGATGGCGAGTTGAATATATTATTTTTATTCAAAGTTATCTATTCAGTATTGTTCAGATTTTCAAAGAGTTGAGTTTATTGAATTTTATTCAGTTTTAAGCTCTTGCATGCTTAAGTTAATCTTCCACTTGTAGTCAGCCAGGATGAGGGTTTACTTGGGGACCAACAATGGTTCTTGAGAGCCGGCCACGTCCAGGGTGTAGACTCGGGTCGTGACAAATATTATGAAACAAGACACACAACACCTCAAAAGAAAGCAATACTAAAACTAAATAATCAACTAGAGTCCTCCGAAAACAAGGAGGTCTCACCAAAAGTTGTCGAAAAGTGGAGTGATCTTAACGGAGCACCTGTTGATGAACTTGAAGACTTGTATCAACATCATGAGACGATACATGTTGAATAACATCAGTATACTGAATGTACAATATGTAATATGATTGAATAAAGCAATAATTGAAATGATGACGAAATATAACTCAAGTGAAACAAGATATGAACAATTAGTGAAAACCATTTGTACCTTTACAAAAAGATATGCAATGACAATAAACTTTACTCTGTTGGGGAGCTTTTCTTACCGGTAACTATCACTATGAGCCTAGCGATGATACAATGTTCCATCCACGTTATCAGGGTCATCCTATACTTTGTCGCGCTATATGATACTAACTATAACTATGAATCCATCCAATATGTCTTACAAAGAGGCGGTTAGGAGTCACCCGAAAGCCGGTACGATCCTATCTTACACTGACTATATAGTTTATGGGACTTTGAATTAAAAATAAACTCTTACTTAATTCGGTGTTCGATACAACTTCCAAAATAATCAATATCATTGTGCTCAATAGTCCTCTTTCAAAGAACTTATAGCTTTACATAGTTTTACTTTACTGAAATGTTTTTTAGAAAAAGAATCAATTATGCTCTTTTCTTCTCAGTTGCCAAATAATACATTTTTTTTTTGATAAAAATACATATGAAATTACTTATGTCCTTTTAAAAACCCTTTTCAAATTATGCATTTGGAAAGAATGTTCATGGACTTACTTTTCAAGTTTGAAATCAATGTATAGGCAAAACTCAAATAGAAACCTTTAAAAATATAACTTTTAGAAGAAAAAAAATCTCAATAAAAATAGGTTCATATGAAAATACAAGCATGAACAACAACTCACCAATCTCAATGCATAAAATATTGTAATTCATAATTAAGAAATCAGAATACGGAATAAGAACACAATTCATATCTAGAATAACATGAAAACTTTAGGTAGAATACTGAACTGAACTCTTACCGACTGAAATTAGATGTAGGGCGTGAGGGAAAACATCCATTACTATGATTAGTCTTACATACTTGGAGGAACAAAGTTCTTGATGAAACTTAAAGAACGCTTGAAAAAGCTACCTTTCTTGGATCCTTAATTACTCTAAGACTTGGAAGCGTTAATGTGAGTAATATGATCGATTAATATTGTTTAGAACCTTATTTAAGTGTAAAAACATCGGGCTTAGAAGGAGTGGTAAAAGATTGAACTATCCCTCCTAAAAAGTCGTCGAAAACCTTCCACGGGACCATCTACGGTTTGTGGTTTGATCTACGGACCATAGATCCCTTCCATGAAATTCATATTGAAATTTTAAGACTCGGAAGTTCATTCTACGGGCCCAAACTACGACCCGTTAAAGTTTCTATGATCCATAAATGGGTTCGTAGGAAATAAACCCAAAATGTTGAGTTTCAGTACTTTTTCCACGAGTGAATAGTAAGGGTTGTAGAGACTTCTATGGTCCGTAGAAGTGATTTGTAGGTCATTGACTCAGAAAACTCTATTGTGGTAGTCTCTATTAAAATAGTCATAACCTTTTATTTTGAAATCTAAATGAGGCAAACTTGGTGGAATGACGCATAGACCTTTAATTTGATATGTCACGAGTCACCTAATTCATTATGTTCTGAGAGAATTGATCGTTTGAAGTTGTCTTAAGTAGAATCTTATATCAAAACTTAATCGGTAAGAAAGCTTTCAAACTCAATTTTGTGATAGGGGATTCTAGTGACCTTAATTCATATCCAAATCCATTCATGCACTAAGGAATTGACCTTATAACACATAAGAACAATTTAAGAATCACCCAACACGACCTTATACACAAATAAAGAATGGTTCAGATCTTAGCTTAGAAATTTTCGGAATGTTACACTTTAATTGTAAAGATTTTTTTAACTAACATTTTATCAATCACCAATAAACAAACTAAAGTTATAGCCCCATAGCCAGCCATAAATGAAATTCTCTTGATCACATACAATTTGAATAGAAAAACATAAGTTTTTTTAGATTTTTTTTTGTGTAAAAATGAAGATTTCATAGATGTAAATGCAAATCTCTTAAAAAGAATCTATAAAACTTAAAAAAAAAAAAATCATAAATGACATCAATCTCCTCTCCCCTATAACTAACTTTAGATACAACTTGATTATTTTCTGATGTAAATAAACTAACACTATAAGCATGGATAAGATGCACAAAAGAAAATTAAATTGTAGACAATTGAAAATTCCCCAAATGTAAATACATCTCTTCATGTTTCTAAGGCAAGTTTTACAAATTGCTTGTCACCCTTATCATTTCTTCTAATAATTTAATCGATGTTTATTTGAAAGTTAATTATGTATATATTAAATTTTTTATAAATAATATAGTCTTAATATTTATATAATTTTAACCCGCTCCTAAAACAAATTAATTAACATAATTTCTTTTTATAATTTATCACACTAGTATTTCAGATGATTTCGTGAAGAATTGAAGATGTTGAAAAATTGGGAATTGTTAATGTTCTTTATGTGTTAATGGTGTTCTTAAGGAAGTAGAAGCAAAAAAATGTATATTTGATCCAAAAACACCAATTGAAAAGTGTTAAACCTTGTTTGGGGTGTAAAAAGTGGTTTTGCAAAATTGGAGTTAAAAAATGGCATAAATGGGTTTTTTCTTTAACAACAATGACATAGATAAGCCAAACTTTTAATAAATAATATAAATGAGTCTTTTCTAAAAGTTCGATCGTATCTTGAGTCTTTTCCCTATGATAAATAGAGTCGTGCTTAAAGAACTTATGATTGCAAAATGACATATTTTAAGTGGGACCAGACTTGTTTAAGAAAAGTCACAATGTTTTTAGATGGTTGCAAATCAGGGGCGGTTCAACGTACTTGGAGGCCTAAAGCGAAATTTTAATTAAAGGCCTAAAATCTTTTAGCTGAGGCAATTATTATATAAATTGTTAACATTATTCTATAAGTAAGAAGTTGACAAAACTGTTTATAAACCTTTTTTTTTGTTTAAAAACACATGAAATAAGTCAATTTAAACAGGCTTGTAATTCATTTTATCCAAAACATGATTTTTACTATTGATTCATATTTTTAATAGAGCTCTAACTTACATATAGTATAAAAGAGGTCTAGAAAATTACAACGCGAGAGTTAGTGAAGAGAATGTAAGAAGACAAAATAATATTTTTCTTGATTTCTTCT
>JAJOOO010019258.1:0-17263 GCA_029582685.1 Solanum piurae | reverse complement strand
AGTGGATGTGGGTTGATTATGATGAAATTGCATGATTTTAGTATGAATATACATGTATTCTTGATTAACCTAAGATTCTAGGGTAAAATCTACATAGCCTAATGTTATATAATGAATGAGGCAAATTGAGGGGTTAGATGTTATCTCTTAAGATTGATGATCTTCTTTATGAATTGACTTAGATTAGATGGTTTAGTCATGAACTACTTACAAGTGAAGCTTGTAGACATGAATGAACTTGATAAGGTCTTATATGATGGGTCATGGTTGAGTAGTATTGAAACTGACTCTATATGATACTAAATGTCAATAATTGATCAATAATGAAATATGTGGTTAGTTTAACTTGAGAATTAGGTCTACATAATGACCATGTGAGGTAATTCTTGAGATTAAATTTTGTAACATGAGGATGACTTCTAGGGCCTTAAGGGTAATAGCAAATATGAATGAGCTATGAATGTTGAGGCTTTAAGAAGGAAGTTATTATGCAGTTTAAATTGTATATGCTATAATTGTGGAAGGACAATACCCACATGACCTACAATATGAGTATATGAACTTATACATACAATTAATGTACTACTTGAATTACGATTATATCCATATCTAATATAATGAATGTTAGATGTGTTGATTTAAATGGTCTATGATCCTTAAATGCAATATATGTGAATTATGCATGATTGTGATATTATGTACATGCTTATGAACACTTTGATACTGAAGTGTCTATGATGATAATGTTATTATTGTGTCATTGCAAGGACAATTACACATACACACTCCACGCATAAACATGATTATGATGTATGTATGGTGTCAATTGAAAGTCTAGTTCTCATATGCACCTTTACACATTACTATGCATGAAATGTAAATGACCATGATGATCCTATTGTGTTGATTGAAAGTCCATTCTCATACAAGCACATGATCATAATATGAAAGTTTTCCTCACATATTAATGATTATTCTAAGGTTGAAAGTTCATTTTCACCTTCTTGAATCTATGAGCTATTTTATGAGTTGGGTTGAACGAAGGGTAAAATATTCCTTTAAATATGTAAATCCAATTCAAGTCTAAACAAGTATTTTTGGGAAATAATGCTTAGCACCGAGTGGATATGGAAAGTGAGGTAGAGGCCCTTCCGCCAATACAAAAGGTCGGGTCCTCTAAATTATTCTCATGAGATGGAATTTCCTCCGCCAATACAATAGGTAGGATTTCTAGAATCAATCTCCCTATCCCATAACTATATGCACACATATGTATTTAGCTAGTGGATCCACCTAAAAGCTAATACATTTAGTTCTACCTTAGGCAAGTAGGACACCTTCTTTCGGTGTGAGGTTACATGAAACCGGATTCCATGTAGCTCACATGGTCTATGTCGGTTAAGACTATATTCCCTATAATGAAAAAGAAAGTGAGTTATGTGCTATGGTTCCTCAAGAGGATCTACTTAGTATGAGTGGTATTATGGGATCCCATTCATACATGGCACAAGTGGACTTTGAGAGTAGCTATGGTGTGTTTCTCTTATGTAAATGAACTATGAACATAAAACATGAACTATGACTAATGACTCCTTAAGAAGATCTACTCAGTGTGAGTGAGGGTATGTGACTTCACTCATACATGGCACAAGTAGACTTTGAGAGTAGCCATGGTGTTGTTCCATTACATTATGATGATTTATGAATTAATGTATGCTCCATTTGGATTGTTTTTATGATTGACTTTCCTTGACATGAGCTAATGAATTTGAATGTTTCCTTGACTATGCGTATTAACTATGGATGAGACTAGTATGATAAGTATGAGCATGGTGACCTAAAGGTGGTACTTAGGGTAGATAGGGTTATGGGATCTTATCTATGCATGGCACAAGTATAACCTAGGGTCACTTATGTGATAGTTCTATTGTGATGAGATGGTCTTGGTATTTGACTATGTATGTACACTATGTCTTATTATGATTGATATTTGCACTATGTCAATGATTGGAGAACATGCTTACGCTTATGTTGTTATCCTTTATGCTATTATAAACTATATGTGAGTTGTTTATGAGTACGTTCTCCAACTATTTCAAAGATGATGTTCAAATTAGCATATAGCATGGTTTCAACTAAAATGTCCTTTTTATCATGTTTTCAATGATTTTATGTATGGCTTCCACACTTAGTGCAATTTTGTACTAACCCATATTTGTACTTTTTCTATAAGTGTAGGGTTTGGTTCTTGAAGGTGATCTCCTATTGGTTCAAACTTGGAATATATAATTCTCCTTGCTAGTTGGTGAGTCCTCAAGATTCGAGGACGAGTGTCTTTACTTAGTAGTTTATTTTAGTATGTCATTTGAGAACTATTGTAAGTGTTGTGTCCCTATTTGTTAGTCGATTGTATGTAGATGGATAAATGAGACAAATGTCTAGACTCACATTCTCTTTCATGAAAGACTTCGATTGTAAAGAAAATTTAAATTCCACATTATTTTATGAGTTTTATGGTTATAATATGCTAAGGGATTTTATGCGACCCCTTCGAGGTTAAGTACGCCGTGTTATGTCTAGGGGTATCCCTGGGTCGTGACAAACTTGGTATCAAAGCATAAGATTTTGGGATGATTTTAGGTTGATGTCTCATAAGCCACGTTTAGTAGAGTCTTGTTCATAGTGTGAAGCACGCCATATGTATGAATGAGAGGTACAAGACAATAGGAAATTCCACTTCTTCATTCTCTAGTCGTGCCATAGACTTTAACTCTATAAGGTATTTCTCTCTATAGGATGGTTTTCAAGATATGGATATTTGAAGGGCTTATGCTACAAGGAGCGTGGGAGAAGATGTTAGTTGTGATGCTAGTTATGGCCATGTGACTAGATAGGACTTGATACGCTAGATTTAGATGTCATCCTTAGGATGGATTGGTAGTGTTATTGTCATGCTCCTATGTGATGATAGAACTCGTACAGTCAAATTATTAGTTCCCGAATGAGCCTATCTGAAAATGGAAGGGGGGAAATTCTATGCCATAAGTTTGGATTATGTTGTGTCTTAAGGTTGACTTTGAGGGTTGCATGTACCACCTAGTTAAGGTGAGGAAGAAGAGTGTAAGTGTTGACCAACTTCAAAGAGTTAGTTATCTTCTAAGTTTGATCTTAAGTATGGTCTTTTTGAGTAGGGTGTTTAGATAATACCTCGATAGGATTGGTTGGTAGATCCCACCAAAGGTGATGATATGGGTTAAAATGGTCTAGAATTGTCTTGATCCAACCTTAGTAGAATTGAAAGAGGCGTGAGGGTAGACGTTTGGCCGCTTATCAATTGAAAGATCTTGCTCAACTTTGGTTTAACCAAGAGAGGGTGTCTACCCCTAAGTCTCCAAGAGTGAGGGGTAGTGGATCTTATGTGATTAAGCCTACTTGTGCTAAGTGTGGAAAAAAAAGGCATGATAGTAAGTGTCTAGCCGGCACGAAGGGTTGTTATGGTTGTGGTGAAGAAGGTCACAAAATGAGAGATTGCCCGGTGCTTAAGGTTAGAGGAAGAGAGGGTAAGCAAGTTCCTCCTAATGGTTTCGATATGTGTTTCATGCTTTATTAGACTTCGATATTACTTGTATTTTGTGACATGAGATGATAGACCTTGATGTTGGCCTTAGTATGAAGGGACTTCATTGTTGTTTTATGATAATGGTGGTAGGACCCTATTTTACCATTTTGAGTTTGGGTAGGGTGGAAGTTTTGATGAAAAAGGTGTTTGAGAAATGCCTATAGATGTTGAGTGAATAGACTCCTCTAAAAAGGGTAGAAGTATAAGTCACCATGGTCTAGAATCACCTTGTGTAATGGATGTGAAAGATTAATGATAACTCGGGCCGACCTTAGAGTTGAAAGAGATGATATGCTTAGATAGTAAGGTCATTTAAGTGTCATTGATGCCCATGATTTAGATTGGCTTGGAATTCTCACCTTGAGAAGTACATTGAATTGTGAAGTATAGTCCCGGTTTTGTAAGCTCATATGAAATCTTGAGTGGAGATAGTAAGGCTGAGATGCATTGTTGTTAGATCTCTAGTGGTTCTAGAACCCGGCAATGTTATTATGAGTTTTGGCTATGTCTTTGGGATTGGTTGAAGGAAGTGGTAATTGAGGTGTTAGTAGGGACCTTACTCCTAAGGGGGAGATAGTATGTCTAGATATCAAGATTTTGAGAGTCCGGATATCCTCATCTCTTTCTTCTACTCCTATTCTAGCTTGAGACAAAGAGTTCCTTGTAACTTGTTTCAATTTGGAGTCATGTGTGATGTATGTGTTTCCATGATCTCCTTATGTTATGTATTTTATTGAAGATTCATGTTTAGTATGAAATGAGTTTTCATGATTTATATGTTCCTCACGTTGTTGTGCATTTTAGTATGATGATGGCATATTTGACTTCATGAGATGAATTGATGAACATGCTTTGTTATGCTTTTGATGAAATGGCATTTTTGCTCCATAATGTTGTGTTGAGCTTGCTTCTATTTGGAGAAAGCAGTTCCTCCTATGATTATGTAATAAATGATGTTTAAAAGAGTTTGTATAGCTTACTCTCAAGGGGGAGATGCTTTGCCTAGCTAGCAAGGTCATTGTGGGTTTTGTGTTGCCATGATTTCCTTCTATAATGCATATTCATGAAAATACTTGTGTTTTGCAAGAAAATGAGTTTATATGAATTGTTTCCTCATGTTGTAATGCATTGAGTATGAGTTTCTATTGTACTTCATGAAGATAGTATTTGTGAATGCTTTGGTTAGGAGTTGGGAAATTCCTCCTTGAATAAAATGCATTTTTGAGAGTAAATTGCATATGAGCTCCATGAGAATATGTTGAGCATGTTATGACTAGGAGATGGTAGTTAATCCTTGAACATTACTAGTCATTGAAATTCTTGCATCTTGGATTGTTAGATGTAGTTCCTAGTTCCTTGTGTTGCATTGGTCATGTTGAGTTGGAGTTGATGTTTCCTCTTTCAAGTTGTATATTATTTTGATGTTGCATGCTTGATGGGCTGCTAGTCTAGAGTCATTTCCCTTGTGAAGTGTCTAGAAATGTCATTCGAGGACGAATGTTCCCAAGGGGGAGATAATGTAACACTCCAGAAAATAGTAGACTAAACTAGAGCCCTAAGCTAGGATGTTAGAGTTTGATGTTGAGAATTTGAGAGTCGTATATAAGATTTCCCGTGCTTATAATGATGGGTTTAGTGGTTAAACGTCAAGGTACATGTTAGAACCATAGTTTAGAAGACCTTCTAAGGCTTGGTTGAGGATTTCAAGGGCATATGCCAAGGCAACGGGGCAAAGCCTAAGCCAAAGGCTAAGGCTGCCCCAACTTGAAGCACACTGCCCCATGTTCACGACCAGTGGTCTTGACCACGGTTCGTGAAGGTCCCTTGGAAGTGTGGAAAACAAGACCTTGAGGCAAAGCCACTGCCTAATGACCACGAGCCACTTCACAGCTCGTGGGAAGGCTCGTGGTCATGCCTTAGTGTTGTGGAGGCCAAGGCTGCCAAAAAAAATGCATCTAGCCACTGACCACCATGAAAATGAGGGTCTTCACGTCCCGTGGTGTCCACCACGAGCCGTGGTGACACCTGTTGTTGGTGAGGCAGTGAGCTCGCAAGACTGCCCAAGGAAGGCTCTCCTTCACGAGCCACTTCACAGCTCGTGGTGAAGACCACGGACCGTGGGAAGGTTTGTGGGATTGCCTTCACCACTTGGGAGCCTTGGAAATTTGAGAGAGCTAATGGTCAAGGGACCACGGGCCGTGGTTCTCTTGACGACTCGTGAAGCTTGGTCGTGAGGCCTGGCACCTCACTTAAAGTGAGGGTTATTTTGGGGTTTTCTTGTTTAAGTCCAAATGAAGTGGAGTCATTTTGAGTGAATTTAGGGGTACTATATAAGTCTTTTTAAGTCAAATTACCCCCAATTACTTCATATTTTCCAAACACCCAAATCACAACCCCAAAGTTCTTCTCTTCTCAAATATTTCTCTTACTAGGAAACCTCCATTGAAGAACAAGAAAAGAGATCAACTAGGGCTTAAAGAAGGGGAATTGTTCATACAAATTTGGTTGGATTCTACACCTAAGGTATGTTAGATTTTCATCTATGGGTATCCTTCACCCATAGAGCCCTTCCAAAATTAGATTTCAAAGTTCTCAAATTCCCAAAAGTGGGTTTTCACTCTAAGCCATGGTTTCCCTTCCAAAAATGATTTCAAAGACTTAATTGATTTATATTATGATTATATTGATGAATTACTACTTTTTTAATGAGGAATTACCCAAGAATCCATGGATTTCCCTTTTTCCCCAAATTGGATCTCAAGTATGGGTATTGGTTGATACTAGTAGAATGTGATAGAGTTATGTATGTTGTAATTTTTCCAATTAAGTGGATGTGGGTTGATTATGATGAAATTGCATGATTTTAGTATGAATATACATGTATTCTTGATTAACCTAAGATTCTAGGGTAAAATCTACATAGCCTAATGTTATATAATGAATGAGGCAAATTGAGGGGTTAGATGTTATCTCTTAAGATTGATGATCTTCTTTATGAATTGACTTAGATTAGATGGTTTAGTCATGAACTACTTACAAGTGAAGCTTGTAGACATGAATGAACTTGATAAGGTCTTATATGATGGGTCATGGTTGAGTAGTATTGAAACTGACTCTATATGATACTAAATGTCAATAATTGATCAATAATGAAATATGTGGTTAGTTTAACTTGAGAATTAGGTCAACATAATGACCATGTGAGGTAATTCTTGAGATTAAATTTTGTAACATGAGGATGACTTCTAGGGCCTTAAGGGTAATAGCAAATATGAATGAGCTATGAATGTTGAGGCTTTAAGAAGGAAGCTACTATACATGTTGAATTTTATATGGTATACCTGTGGAAGGACTTGACCTACAATATGAGTATATAAACTTATATATGCAATGAATGTACTACTTGAATTACGATTAAATCCATATCTACTATAATGAATGTTAGATATGTTGATTTATATGGTCTATGATCCTTGAATGCAATAAATGTGAATTATGCATGATTGTGGTATTATGTACATGCTTATGAACACTTTGAGAGGGAAGTTTCTATGATGATAATGTTGTTGTTGTGTCATTGCAAGGACAATTACACACACACACACTCCATGCATAGACATGATTATGATGTATCTATGGTGTCAATTGAAAGTCTAGTTCTCATATGCACCTTTACACATTACTATGCATGAAATGTACATGACCATGATGATCATAATGTGTTGATTGAAAGTCCATTCTCATACAAACACATGATCGTAATGTGAATGTTTTCCTTACATATTAATAATGATTCTATGGTTGAAAGTTCATTTTCACCTATTTGGATCTATGAGCTATTTTATGAGTTGGGTTGAACGAAGGGCAAACTATTCCTTTAAACATGTAAATCCAATTCAAGACTAAACAAGTATTTTTGTGAAATAATGCTTAGCACCGAGTGAATATGGAAAGTGAGGTAGAGGCCCTTCCACCAATACAAGAGGTGGGGTCCTCTAAATTATTCTCATGAGATGGAAGCTCCTCCGCCAATACAATAGGTATGGTTTATAGAAGCAATCTCCCTATCCCATAACTATGTGCCCACATAGGTCTTTAGCTAGTGGATCCACCTAAAATCTAATACATTTAGTTCTACCTTAGGAAAGTAGGACACCTTCTTTCGGTGTGGGGTTACTCGACTCCAGATTCGATGTAGCTCACATCGTCTATGTCGGTTAAGGCTATATTACCTCTAATGAACAAGAAAGTGAGTTATGTTCTATGGTTCCTCAAGAGGATCTACTTAGTATGAGTGGTATTATGGGATGCCATTCATACATGGAACAAGTGGACTTTGAGAGTAGCTATGGTGTGTTTCTCTTATTTAAATGAACTATGACTAATGACTCCTCAAGAAGATCTACTTAGTGTAAGTAAGGGTATGAGACTTCACTCATACATGGCACAAGTAGACTTTGAGAGTAGCCATGGTGTGGTTCCATTACATTATGATGATTTATGAATTAATGCATGCTCCATTTCGATTGTTGTTATGATTGACTTTCCTTGACATGAGCGAATGAATTTGAATGTTTCCTTGACTATGAGTATTAACTATGGATGAGACTAATGTATGATAAGTATGAGCATGGTGACCTAAAAGTGGTACTTAGGGTAGATAGAGTTATGGGATCTTATCTATGCATGTCACAAGTATAACCTAGGGTCACTTATGTGATGGTTCTATTGTGATGAGATGGTCTTGGTATTTGACTATGTATGTACACTATGTCTTATGATGATTGATATTTGCACTATGTATATGATTGGAGACCATGCTTACGTTTATGTTGTTATCCTTTATGCTATGATGAACTATATGTGAATTGTTTATGAGTACATTCTCCAACTATTTCAAAGATAATGTTCGAATTAGCATATAGCATGGTTTCAACTAAAATGTCCCTTTTATCGTGTTTTCAATAATTTTATGCATGGCTTCCATACTTGGTGTAATTTTGTACTAACCCATATTTTTACATTTTCTATAAGTGTAGGGTTTGGTTCTTGAAGGTGATCTCCTATTGGTTCAAGCTTGGAATAGATAATTCTCCTTGCTAGTTGGTGAGTCCTCAAGATTCGAGGACGAGTGTCTTTACTTAGTACTTTCTTTTAGTATGTCATTTGAGAACTATTGTAAGGGTTGTGTCCCTATTCCATATTCGATTGTATTTAGATGGATAAATGAGACAAGTTTCTAGACTCTCATTCTGTTTTATGAAATACTTCGATTGTAAAGAAACTTTTAATTCCGCATTATTCTATGAATTTTATGTTTATGATATGCTAAGGGCTTCTATGCGACCCCTTCAAGGTCAAGTACACCGTGTTACGTCTAGGGGTACCCCTGGGTCGTGACAGAGGGTGAGCCAATCCATGAGACTTAGCTAAGATTTAAGAAGTTGGTGTTGCAATGCCCAACTCATGGATTGCACGATAATGTCTTGCTGCAGTACTTTTAGAGGAGGCTTTATTCGGTGAACAAGAGAGTGGCTGATCAACTTTCTCTAGGAGGTTTAATGCAACAACCTTATGTGATAGTAGACCAATTCCTTGATGGCATGACCAAGATAAATCAGGCATGGTACACTTGTGAAGATCAGGTCTCCCCTCTCACTTTTAAATTAACAAAGGAGCAACTTGTGATAGATCAAGAGAGGGACCAAAACATTGCAAAGATGATGACCCAACTTGACATTTTAGCCAAAAATATCATGGGTGATGGTGTTAGGAGTGTAAATGTTGTGGGGTTGGGTGTGTAAACCCTGATGAGGCCAAGTTTGAAGCATTGTACAATGAGGAAGTGAATTTCCTATCCAACCAATGAGGAGGTTATCGTGTAAACTACCCAAGGCATGGTGGTAACCAAGGTTGGAACATAGATGAGGGATGGAGAGACCGTGATAGAGAGTGGCATGATCATAATGCCACGTGGAAGGAAAGAGAAGGGGAGAAGGATAGGTATGTTCCTCCCCATGAGTGTCAAAAGCCCAAAGAGTCTGAGGGTGGCCGGACTAAGGATATGCTCTCATGTATTCTCAACAAGGTTGAAGGGTCAGATAAAGTTTTGAAGGAAATGAAGGAAGATGTATCGACTCTCAACCAGACGGTGACTTCTCATGGCATCTCTATTAACCAGTTGGAGACCTAAATGGGTTAAATTTCTTCTCATTTAAACCTCAGAAAACAAAGGGGGTTGCCTAGTGATACTATGGCAAACCCCAAGAATAAAGCTTGAGTGGGTACTTGCATCGTGCCACGATGTTAACTAAGGCGCTTCTTGGGAGGAAACCTAAGTTTTTATTTCTTTATTTGAGTTTTTGAAATAATGTGTGTTGATTGTGCAGGTAAAAAAGTGGAATGTGTTTGAAAAAGTGTAGGTTGGCGAGACAAAAGTCCAGTCACCAACTCACCGAAGAGGTCGGCGTGCTCGATTTGGACCACCGTTGGACTTAAGAAAATATCAAGTTGGAGTATATAAAACTTGATGGTCCCAAGGACAAGTTGGCGACTCGCCGAACAGGTCGACGAGTCCGACTTTGTCCACCGTTTGAACCCCAAATTAATTGGAGGTCCTGTAAAACTCAGTGAGGTAAGTAACCACTTGGCGTGTCATCGAGTGGTTCGGCAAAGTCGACTAATATTGCTGAAGGGCCGCGAACTGGACGGTTTTAAAAGGCCAAAGGTTTAAACTTTCAAAATCTTGCACATTTCCTCACTTTTAGCCTCTACAATCACACCCACACTTTAGATTTTCCATATTTCTGCATTTTATTGCTTTTTGGTCGTTGATCTTGTGTTCGGAGTGGAATTCTATGCCGCCTAGCATTACAAAATCGTATTTCGGCATCAAAGTTGGTTTTCCGAACCCCAAACTTGTAAATAGCAATTGAACTCAATTGCAATTGTTTAAATCTTATTGATGTGTGTTGGGCCTCTCTAAAATCATAACTATGTGCTAGTTTGTCTTTCGTATTCTCAAAATTATGCTAAAATCACCTGAATGGTTGATTTCCCGAATTGTGTACCTTAAAATTGATCATAAACTTGTGGGTTGTGTTATTTTGTTGTTGAATCTCGTTTGGTAAAGTATGAGTAACCCAAATTGTGCTAAATGACGTCCAATGATGAAGCATTTGACGTCATTCTTAAGGGATAAAGTCGTCAAATGGTCAATTTTGGCTAAATCGGGGAAAGTCTGAGTACCCCGATGGAATGGGTCATATAGGTCTGGGCTTAATTGAGTGTGTATGTGGTTTGATTTTGTTTTTGAGGGCAGCGGGTTTGATTTTGGGAGTCGGGGTTGAAATATGGCACGTTGGGCAGTTTGGCGAGCTGGGTCGAGCTCGCCGAACCACTCGGTGGTTCGCCGAAATCCCCCTAGGTCGCCTTTAATTTCATGCTTTGGTGGGATTTGGTTCTGTAACTTTCAGCGAGAAGCCTGAGCGCGCCGAGTTCACTCGGCGACTCGCCAAAAGTCTCCCTTGATCGCCCTTTCTGCTCCCCTAACCCCTAAAACATACTGTAACTTTTGTCGGGCTAGTCTGAGCTCGTTGAGTGGTGTCGGAGATTTGCCAAATAGCCCTTCCCATCGCCGACATGCTATTTTTCTGGGAAACTTTTGAGCCAATCCTTTCGGCGAGCCCGATATGGCTCGCCAAAGTAATTCAACGAATCACTAATCGAGTCGGCGAGTCTTTCTGCAACCTGTATTCTGCACTTTTCTTGAACTATTTCTAACTATTTCTGATATGTTTTGCAGATATGGCTAGACCAAAAGTAGTAGGCCGAGACATGCCACCCCGCAAGAGGGCAAAGGGAATCACAAAAAATGAGGATGCAACTGCATCCATGGCAAAGGCAACAAAACTTCCTACCACAGGTGGAAAGGGCAAAGGGAAAGGAAAGACATCTGCTCCTAAATCACCGGAGGTCAGCTCCGATAGAGAAGGAGTGTACTCCAGTCACCTCACCACTTCTGAGAGTGAGGGGCAGCACCAGGACCCTCAAGCTAAAATTTATGAGCCTGAGGATGAGCTATTATTGGCCCGGAGAGATAAAATGCGCTCCAAGAGGATGCATGATCCGTCTAGGATCTGGGTACCACAGGCCGCTACTCCTCCTCCTGTCCCAGACCAGGCTATAGTCCCAACACCACCTGCACAGGGTTCTCCTCCCCGGTCTATGAACATATTAAAGACTGAGGGGCTGAGGACCATCATTGAGGAAAATAGGTTGTTGATGGATGGAGTGATAGACCGGTACCCAGAAATATGGCGTACCATAAAGGCTCGCAAGTTTGAGATTTTCACCAACCCCTAGGTTCCTATATTCCTAGTTAGGTTCAGGAGTTCTACACTGCCTACGGAGCCTTGGTGCCATAGAGAAAGAGGAAGGTTGCAGCCTTCAAGCCAGTTTACTATGTAGTTGTCGGGGGAAGAAGGTAAAGTCTGATTACAATGACATAAATGTTGTATTGGAATGCACCGACAACATTGCAAACGACTACCAGTACATGATCAAGAGAAATTCCTTGTAAAATATGAAAAGTTGGTTGGGTCCTCTTTTATTTGATGGTACTCCTAGATGGATCGAAGTTAGAATGCAAATTGAGAAGAAAGACCTCAACGTGGAAACGAGATACTGGTTTGGCTTCATCAGTAGCACCATTATGCCATCACAGAATGAGTCTATCCTCTTCCACACAAAGATGGCTTGCCTTGGATCAATCATTGTAGGGAAATGTATAAATTTGGGCATGATCATTACACATAAGATGGCCATGAGGGCCAAGCAACACCAAACCTCTCTTCATTTTCCGGTGTTGATCACTGAGTTTTGCAGATGGGCCTGGGTGCCTCGCGATGAAAAGAAGGACGTGGAAGTGATTCCCACCTCCTGTACCGACATCTGACAGATTAAAGTTGAGTATTTAAGGGACGAGGCTGAGAAGAAGAAGGCAGCCCCGATGGATTTTTCCCCAGCTGTGGACATTGAGACTTTACCTGCAGAGGCAGTTTTGCCTACTCCGGCCACTGGGCCTTCAGGTAGATCTAGTGTTGCCCCTTCCATGAATCTGAGTGCTTCTACTGCTCCCCTCCTCCTAGGTCTACTTCTAGTGCCACTGCCTCCCGACCTCCACTCACTTAGGTTGCATACTAAAGATGGGACATCTAGCCCATTTTGTTGATAGGCATGCCTCCAGGCTTGAGGCCACAATTTCTGGGATGATTGAGAGGGCCCTTACTGTTGTTGTGACACCCCTTAGTGTGTCTATTGTTGCCTTTGCGGCAAGGATAGCGATGTGTGAGGGATGCCAGGGGGCCACTTCTGAGGTGATGGCCCTAAAGACCGCAATTGCTGAGCTGAGGAAGGACGTGGACCCACTGTAGTCCATAGATATGTCCATGATTTTTGGGACTGTGGAGATACCCGACATGCCAGCTGATAAAAATGTGCCTCCAGCTACCACTGGAGATGAGATTCGAGTTTAGAAGGTGGTTGATATTGAGTCTGAGGCAGAGACGGATGAGGAACAACTCGGTGTCCAAGAGGAGACCACATATGAGGGCCTTACAGAGGTTGAAGAGGCTATAGTGGATTCAGCCGTGCAGATTTCATTGGCAGATACACCCAAAGCAGGGTCTAGTGGAGCTAGTGTTGATGTGACCCCGGGCATTGATGCCCGGACAGATGGAGCAAGTGTGTAGATAGGACCCTTCTTTACCTCCCTCTCTGTCATTTTTATTGACTTTTTATTATTTTGTTGCATTTTAGGACAACTGCCTTTTTGTTTGTGGTAGGGTGAGGTATTTCTATACCTACCTCTTGTGACTATATCTTGTGTATATTGGGTTTTTGTGTTTTAAATTGTTTCTTAATTCTATCTTGTGGATGTTTGAGCTTGTGGCTCCATGTTTTGAATGGACATGGTTTTTGACCAATTTTAAAAAAAATTGCCACTCTTGTTGTGTTGGAATGTGGTAGTTCTTGTGCAAATATGAGTATCGGTCATGATCAATATCGATGACTTGAATAGTGCTGTTAATCGAACAAAAATGAATGTGTGGCTACGATGAGGCCAAATGAAGTTTCATAGACAATATGTGGACTTTTTGCATCTCGTTGTGACTAGTCGGTTATCGAATGGAGTCTCTTGGGATGAACTTTGCACACTAGAGAAAGTGTGGAGCCTCATTTGATATTGGTGTCAATGCCTTGTGTGATGAGCTTACCGTGAACCTTGTATAATGACACTTAGAAATTGCCCTGTTGGTACAGTTGACTAAGTGATACAAGCTCTTGAAATTATCTTAGGCAACAATTTTGAAGAGTGAAACAATTTGACAATATACCTCTTTTGTGGCCAACCTTGTGAGATGTGTGAACTTTGTTTGAACCTCTTTTGAGCCTTATTCTTTTCTTGGAAGAAACTTGAGCAATCGAGACCCCTCTTTATCCATTCACCCACAATCCTCATGAAGTGTGGTTTGTTTGAATAGCCAATTTAGACCAAAAGACTAAGTTGGGGGGTGTGGTGAAAAGATGAGGTAAATCAAGAAGTGTGAAGAAGTCCCCCTTGTTCCATGGACTTGAAAAAGATGGAACCCCTCCATATAAAAAAAAGAGAAAGAAAAGAAAAAAAAAAGTTGTGAAATAAAGTTGTGAAAGTTGCAAAAGAAATGGGGTGTCCGGTATTCCATTGGAAGTGAATAATGGGGTGAATTTTGAGCATAATTGAAAATGCTGAATAAAAGGAAGAAAAGTAATGTTCATACCACATTTTATGAGGATAGCAGCCACTGAGCCTAAATGACCATACATTTACACTCAGCCCCATTACAAGGCTTGAAAAGACCTTTTTGATCTTGAATGAGCTGAAACGAATGTTGATTGAAAAATAAGGGCAAACCTATGGGTGAAGTCATGCATGTGTTCATCTTTGTGAGTGTAAGAGTTGATGTGATTTCGGAACTATAAATTGTTGAAGAATTGTGTGTGAATATGGAATCATCTTTGTTGTGAGGGAATTTGAGTACCTTTGTTGAGCTTGAACTTGCATTTGAAGCAAGTATTGTGAACTTGAGTACTTTTGATAGTGGTGAGTCATGATTCCAATACTAAGTGCTAGCGATAGTGAGTAGTAATTGTTGCTCCCGAGTATACACGCAAGTGTACGTGGTCGCGCAAGTAATATAGTGGCTCTTAAAAGAACAAGATTATCGAACCGAAAGGACTTGTCAATTAACTATTTTTACTAAATTATATTGGCCTAATTATTTATTTAAGAGTGTCAAAAGAAAAGAATGAAGGAATAAAATAATATAAGATTACTTACAATAGTTGGAAAATCTCAGGGCTGCAGCATGTATTGAATCTCATGTATCATATTATCGAGTTAGAACTAATTTTAGTTGTCAAGTTACTGATTTACAGGGTTAATTGTATGAGTCGGATTACACACCTTTATTAACTTACTCCAATTAGCTATCTAACTACATCGTTGAGCGGGGATAAATAGACTAACTGGCGAGCATTTATTTCATCATGTTTCGTAACCAAGAAAGTTGTTCGTCCGGGCGTCACTCCTGAACACAAATCACCTCAATTAAATGGATCGATCGAGCTCTCTATATTTTCTGGTCTATCTAACCCCTCCTCTATCGATTTTAAGATTAGACAATAGATTTATCTCTAGATGGCCAGTCAAGAAATACTAAAACAAGAATATAGAAGTAACTTATAATGACAACCAAGAATTAATTCATAAACCTTAAATATTCAACATTCGGTTCGTAGCTACAGCCCCAGAACAAGGGCGTTTAGCCACTAATCTCTAAGAAAAGAGAGAAGAAGAAAAGAACCCTAAAAAGTATTGATGACTTTTTACTTGATGCCCTTGGTTGATCTCCTATAATTCTTTCTATGGACTATTTATAGATGTAGAAAACCCTAAATAGAATAATTGAGTCCAAAACCAACTGTGATTCCAAAACCAAACGGAATTCGACTTTCAAGTGAAAGAGTACCGCCGCCTCAAGCTTTGGATTTGTTTTGCCTCAGGTGAATGACACGTGGCAGCAGGCAGCAGGCAGCAATTCAATTTGAATTCTGCCGATATTTTCCATATATAAATATTAATATAATATTCAATTTAATTCATTAAGCTGTCTGTTTGATTTTTTTCTTCAACCTTCCATCTTTAATTCGTTTTAGCTCTAAACTTTTTTAACTTTACACCAATTTACTCCTATAAATAAAATACACTATTTAGCACAATTCATAAAATTAATGCTCAAAAAGGATAAATATAAATAATAAATGTGACGCAAATAATGATTACAAATATGTATTTTTGGCCTCACATCAACACCCCACACTTAAACTTTTGCTCGTCCTCGAGCAAACATTAAAGTTCATCTCAAATACATCATACTAGGAATGTCATCACTTGGGTTAATACAAACAATTAGGCCATATACCAATTTCAAAACATCAAGTACTCTTCTCAATCATTATGCAAGACATCCAAATAAACAACAAACCTCTAACCTCCTAACCTCAAGGAAAGACTTTGAACTCATCAAATTTAAGCTTGCTCCCTTACTCTCATCAAAGAAAGTTAATAAAATCACATATCTATCATGAAACAAGTGCCCTCACAAGAATAAATAGTCCACACACTCAATTCAAAAGATTGAATATAAATTAAGGATTTCATATCAAGAACAACTCTCACACTCACAAAGAAAATCCACATGTATGCACAAAGAACCATATGTTTGCCCATTATGTACATCTCCACTAATTAAGCATGCTCGAATAGAATCAAATAGAACTTTAACGGGTTGTAAAGTAGGCTAGGGGACTAGTAGGAAAACTATATAATAGTGACTTACACTTCCTTAAGCACTTTGCACTTTAAGACTTCATCACCCATTATTTTCTTCTTTATTTTCAGCCTCTATTCAACAATTATTTCACAAGTAATTCTCATCATCTCAAAAATGTTTCAATCATTTTTTATTATTATTATTTATTTTTTAAAAAAAGTTTTCCTTCATAATAGCCACCCTCAACTTACGTATTTTACATGCATTAAGGTGCACGATGTCCTTGGAAGGACCAGGGTCATCATCAAGGTAACTTCTTCATCTTTTTTTTTTTTTTACATCACATTCTTTCAAAGAGGGCTTTTTAAGCACTTTGTAGCTATCATTGATTACATTTTCACTCAACCATCCTTTTTTCTCAGAATTGATAATTAGAATAAGTCTATGCTATAATGCTCAAGGAAGCAAGGTGCAAAAACTAGAAATTCAATAAACTAGTCAAGGGCAAAATATGGCTACCAACAAAAGGCTACAGGCTCAAAAAGGCTAAATAGTGATATAATATCTGAAAAGGCTAAAATTATCAGACAAATTAAAGAAAGTCTATTATCATCTCCTAAACAAAACAACACTTTTTATTTCGCTTCAATAACATGCAGGGCAAGTTCTAAACTAAGATGCAAAACATGGAATAAACAAAATCTCACCACACATGGAACAAGTATCAATCAAGATGGATCAATTCCACTTCTAAGAGAGACATGATCAT
>JAJOOO010019257.1:0-10215 GCA_029582685.1 Solanum piurae | reverse complement strand
CTAGTAACAATACAAGTTACAATGACCCATCAATTTAAGAAAAAATTGCAATGACCTTTGTTTCTGGTCCTTGTTTGTAAACTCCGGCTGCAGCAAGGTCACTAGCGACTGTCTTTGATCCCTCTGAAGCTGCTTTTGCACGATAGTACTTCACTATTGGTAGCTTTGGGAAGACAAATGCATATAGGAGGACACAAAGCAGCTCAAAGAGTGTGGATACCGCGAAGAACAGAACTGCATTAGGGAGTTTCAACAACTTATTGGAGGATAAAAATGGAATAGCATTTTAAGATATAAAAACTTTACAAAAATAAACTCCACTGGTAAATCAATTTTATGCAGAAATAAAACAGCAACATGTTATGACACATACTTGCACCCTTTCGAAGACCGTCCTGTGAATTGTCAAATGCTGCTTTGGTAATTAGTCTTAACGAAGATGTTAGAGCACCAGAGGCAGCCAACCCAGCAAGGAAAGACTGAAAATAACGTTTTATTAAAACGAGAAATGTATAGAAGGTGAAACAAATGAGAAAGAGATCATGTAGATTAATTAACCTGCAAAAATTCAGGTAACATGAATGAAAGGTCTCCAATCATTCCACCTTGCACATGAGCATCTGCAACTCCAAAGGCACCACTAATAACACATATCCCAATAAAACTTCCTAACCCTCCCTTACCAGATGTAGCTAAATCCAACTGTTAATTAGTTAATGAAACATAGAAAACCAAATTAGATGAACAATAAAAGAAAGAGAAATGTGAAAGAGAAAAATGAATGCAAATTACTTACAACAAGAACTATGAATGTAGCTATGAAGAAAAGACTATATCCAAAAAGATTCCTTTTCCTGGTGTTAATTTTCGCTTCATTGTAAGCCAATATTGCAAGTGTTCCCAATGCAAATGGTTGATAAATGAGTGTAAGGACCCTTGAGGGATGGTAATTCTGTGCAAACACCAAATTTCAATACAGATAAGTACTAGTACAAAGCACCAAATATTCAGCTGATCAAGTAAAAGCGTTACCGGAAAGAGGGCGACATAGTAGTCCTGAATAGTTAACATACTGTTCCAAGAGAAGAGGCAGCCATTGCCCAAAACCCAACAGACAAGCATTGCACCATACTTGCCCTGCGAATTAGAATAGAGTATTTATATATATAGTAATCGATCACATGTATGTTACCAAATACGGAAAAAGAAATACGAACCTCAAGTCTAACTGGAGCTCTATTAACCTCAGCCATGGATAGTAAGTATTATAGATTGATTCCAGCAGCAGTATGCATTTATCAATATATTAGTTATCAAATTTCATTTTGCATTGGGAGATGATTTACAAGGAAAAAAAACCTAAAAAGACTTGGAGCAAATCAAAACAAAATAATAGTAGGCCCAAATAAAGCGGATCGATCACATCGCCTAATCCCATTATTAATTAATAAATAAATAAAAACCTAACTACTTATCCGAACCTATCCATATTTATATCTAATCAAACCTTAATTCTAATTTATTTGTCCTATTTACTTCACATAAATTTAAAAAATATAAATAAGACTTTTAAAACTTTTAATATAATTAAGAGAAAAGACATAAAGTGACACCTGATCTTGTTTCGGATTTTCAAAAAGACACATTAACTATGTGGGCATCCTATTACTCCACTAAACAATCGTAAACTGATATTATTATATCATTTTTCGTCAACCTAACATAGAGAGAAGTGTGTACTCTCTCAAAGAGAGTGAGCAGCCTAAAATAACTAATATAATTTTATTTTTATAAGTATTTTATTATAAAATATATTTTCTTATTATTTTAACTTTTTTTTCTTATTATTTTTTCTCTTTCTTCTTTCTTCTTCAAAAATTCAATGTTATCTCCATTGAAGCTTCTCACTCTCAATGTCACCATTTTTACCACAACTTTACATTTCCTTTTTTACTACTATTAGTTTACTCTCTTTAATTTTAAAACTTTATCTAAATATTTTCTTACATTTCGAACAATTTGATAAATCCATTAGATTTCAAGATGATTAAGAGGTATCATATAGTTTTTTTATCTGATTTCAATCAAGTTCTTTCAATTTTCGGGAAATTCATTGATTCTTTTAAAATTATCATTTCTAATTTTGAAGTTATATGAAAATGAGTAATTGATGATACCTTCAAAATTTTAAATTTTCTTAGAAAAATAATTTGTTTTGTTATCAATAATTCAATAAAGTCTAGAAAATAGTATGATATTTTTTTTAATAAAAAAATCATTGAAAGAATTTGATTGGAGATGAAGAAGGAAAATAAAAGAAAAAAAATGGGAGAGGGGTTCAACTTGATGTGGGGGGTGGGATGAGGGTGGGAGGTGAAGAAAAGGAAAGAAAATGGAGGGATGGATCAACTTGAAAGTGGTGGTGGTGGGATGAAAAATGAAGTGGAATTTAACATGAAATTAAAATTAAAATAAGTCAAAAAGTAAGAGAGAGAGAAATAAAGAAAAAACTTAGAATGAAAAATATTATATTTTTAATTAGATTAACACGTGTCATGTAATGATTGGTGCGGAAATTATTTTTATGCCGTGTACACAACATAATTTTTAAAAATTGCCTTAGCATTTTTGTATTCAAAGTACTCATGTATTCTATGCATTTTCATTTCATGTATTGCAAATATAATTGCGTTAGATCTTAAACTAGCATGCAGATATGCTTGTTCCATTTCTGGTATAGCTTTATCAAAATGATGTAAAGCTTTTTTATGCCTCCAGGCCCTTCTTCTTATTCTATGTAAAGGTTGTTGAATGTTTTTCATTTTTTATGTTTTATACATGAAATATTATATATGCTATTCTTTTTCATATTAGTATTCCCTATAGGTACTAAGTATTTCTAATGTAATCAGTATATTGATATATATAATATAGTTTGTGCATAAAATATTAATAAATAAAAAGTGTGCGTATATACCTTCCTTCTTTTTATTCGATGAATAACCCTTATCACTACCTCAGTAGTTCTCCCTTCAGGCAATGAATAATTTTTCACCCTTACGACCGCAGTCTGGCTACTTTCTTACTGTTCCTCCTTATGGCTGAAGATCACAACCTTCATTTAAGACTATTTATAGAATTTTGAGAAGTAGATATAAAAACCAACCTTTTATTTCATAAATATTTTTATACTCAAACCATACTATATTTTACAAATACTCACAACATATAAGAAATACTTTTCCCTGACGGGAGAAGTTACTCACTCACCGAGGTATCTAACATTTTTCTCTAATCGTTGTAAAGGAAAGATCCTCTCCCTCTTAATGAAAAACTCTTCTCCTTTTATAGATACAAGGAGGGACTAAATATTACATAAAGATTTTGTAAGGACTTCCTTCAAAACTATTTTATTTCTTTCTTCGTCCTTCAATCATCTTTGTTGGATGCTGATGGCCGACATGATTTGATTCTCTTTTTGACTAAAAAGTAAAGAGATAAGATGCTCTAGAGATAAGATGCCTTTTTTCTCTTTCTTCTTTTGTCTTCTTTCCTTATGACGTAAGTGCATACGTCATTTGTCCTGTCTCTATCTGACTTTACATTTTATTTTTTACAGTTGTCTGCTTCCAACTGACTTTTACTCAGATTCGTCTCCTGAATGTTTGTGATCTAAAACTTGCATGCAAGCTTCCAGGTTTCTTCACTTGCTTCTAATCGATGAAGTTCAATATCAAAGATTTTTTTCCTTTAGTGTCTTGGATTTGGATTTTCCTTTGGTTAATAAAACCCAATCATGATTATGATCTAAGACTCTAAAGTCTTCATTGTAAAAACGTTTAAGAATAAAGTATAGAGCTTTAATTCCTAACGCTCTTCTGGTTTGTATCCACTTTTTATTTAGATGTGGAAGTTTTTTATCGACTCCGGTGGCTTTAACATTAAAGTCTTTTAATTTTTCTACGGTTATGTAGTTGATTATTGGAAAATATAGTTGCAAATCTTTGTCTTCCATACTAATGCTAAAGAATCTGCAGTAAACTCCATCTCCTTGTGCGTAGTCTTTGATTGAATCCTTCAATTGTTCGGGTAATTTAGATATTTCTTGTAAATCTAGTTTAGAGTAAACTCGGTCAAGATATCCAAATTCGAATAATTGGGCTGTAAAGCCTGGTGATCCATTGGGAAATATTGAAATTCTCGAAAATATACTCGTTGTTCCTAGAACTCCAAATGTTTCTCCACTTTATTCTGGGAGGTTGTAAATATATCTTGTGAATGCAAGATACTCTTCTTCTTTGGGATTTTGTTTTCCTACCTGAAAAGATGAGAAAACTTTTGTTCCTGCCGGAACCTTGTTACTACTTTCTGGTCTCCCAGAAATTAATTTTCCAATTTTCACTGAGGATGAGCCTTTTTCTTCTTTAGAAGAAGTGGCTTCTTTTGTTGCCTCGATTGCTAGGCTTTTTCCTTCGTCCTTAGACTTAGGGTTCGGCATATCCTTGCTTACCGTTGAGATGTTTTTGGCACTAGGTGCTAATGGGACATCTCCTGCCACTTTGTTATGATTAATATTCCTTTTGAGATTTGAATTCTCTTTTGGACAAGTGTCCAAATGTTCACACAAGAGCAAAAATTCTCTCATATTTTCAGCTTGTTCAACATTAAGCTGTTGTAATCCGTACTACATCATTCTTGCCTTCTCTGACAAGTTTGCCAATTCGTCGCGGATTTTGAATAGATCTTTGCTTTTATTATCTATGGCATTTTTCACAGATTGCATTTTTTCATATATCCTGTTTACCAGGATTAGTGTTCTATTGTCCATATTGGACATTCCTTGATAGGAAATCTGCAAAAGAATTGTCAGTTCCTTTAATATATTCTATTTTGAAAGAATACAAAGATAATAAAACTTGCCACCTATGCAGCCTTCTATAGTGAGGTTCAGATGGAAGCTTATTGAATATTAGCCCTGATACCCGTGTGTTATCAATTCTGATAGTAAATTGTTTTGGTAATAAGAAAGCTGAAAATTTTCTAATTCCCCTAACAATTGCTAATAATTCTTTTTCATTCGTAGAATATCTTGTTTCTGCATCATTGAATGTACCACTTGTGTACCTGTAAATTTCATTAAAATCGGTTTGCAATAATGCTCCCCAATGATAGTCAGATGCGTCTGTTTGTAATACCAAATTATCATTATCTTCTGGTAGTCTAAGGTTTGGTAACTTAGCGCATTCTTCTTTTAAATTTTTGATACACTGTGTGTTCTTCTGTCCATCCAAGTCTGTTTGATTTTCTAATTAATTTTTGTAGTATATTCCATTTTTTTGCTAAATTCGAAATAAATTCTCCTGCATAATTTAGACAACCTAAAAACTTTTGTATTTCTTGCTTTGTTGTTAATTTATCAGGAAACTCTATTATTTTTTTCAAAATATGTGCTTGGAGTTCGATTCCATTTTTTGAAATGATCATTCCTAAGAACTCTATTTCATTTTTATTTATGTTTGCCTTCTTTTGGCTTAAAATAATTCCTTCCTTTAAATAAATTTCTGAAAATTCTTTCAGATGTTTCAAATGTTCTTCGTATGTTTTAGAACATATTAGTATGTCATCTATATAGACGATTAAAAATTCTTTGTCTGAAAATATTTTGTCCATTTTTCTTTGAAATATTTGTGGGGCATTTTTAAATCCAAAAGGCATCACAATCCATTCATAATGACCATTAGGTGTACTGAATGTAGTCAATGGTATAGATTCATCTGCTAACTTTATTTGCCAAAATCCACTCTTACAGTCAAATTTTGAAAAATATGTTTTTCCTTTTGCAAGGTTTATAAGATTGTTTTTATTTGGGATAAAGTATCCATCAAATATACAATTTTTGTTTAACTCTTTATAATTTATTACCATTCGAGTTTTTCCTCTCTTTATTTCAGCGTGGTTTCTTACCATAAATGCCGGACTACTATGAGGACTTTTATTCTTATTAATTTTAAGTTGAGTAATTCTTTAATTTGAATTTTAAATTCAATTTTATCATCTTCGTTGTATAACATGGGTTTAACTCTAATAATAATGCTAGGGTCTTTTAATGTTAAAATTGTCCTTTCATGATTTTGTTCTCATTTTTCTAATGGATTTTCTCCATAGGATTTTTGTAAATTTTCTTTTATTTTTTCTAAATTGAGACATTTGCAAGTAATTTTTCTTAGATTTTCTAAGTAGTTTCTTTTGAAGTTTCCATTATCTTTTTCAAGATTATATGGATTTTGTTTTCTTGGGACTTTGATAAAGTGTCCGCAAGGAGTTTTAAGGCTTATCATGTATAAGGTTTGATGATAATCCTGAAATTGTTGTAAAAAATCATTACCTAGTAATAAATCTGTTTCCAATTTATCATAGGCAAATAGTTTATTTATTGAAACAATTTTTATCCTAAAATTATTTCAACTTTTTCTTTAGACTTGTCTAGTCTTTCTTTGTTTCCTCTAATTCCAATCATTGAGATATTGGCTTTATTATTATCCCAATTATTGATTAAGAATGATTTTGCTAAACTAGCTTCAGATCCATTATTAACTTGACAACATGTTATTAATTTAGTGTCATAGAAAGTTATTTCTATGAATACTGATACTTCAAGTTTCCTCCAGTTATATTGATATGAACTTAAACGGACGGTATTAGTAGGCTAAGAATGAAAGGTTAGATTACTAAGAGTTAGATTAGGAGGATTTATAAGCTAATGGGAATAGGTTAAGAGAAGTATCTGAGAAAAGAAGACTTGGAAGGAATCTGTTAGACCCCTGATCTAAGTCACTCAATTTAATGGCAGCATGGACAAGGTATTAAGCATGTTAACCTTGTCACTTGCATAAGCCAAGGAAACAAACATGCAAGGTTAAGTTGGCGACGGACTGTTGACGAAGCTAAAGGTGTGCGCAATGACACCATGGCCTGATTTCGAAGCAACAAGTGAGGACCAAGGACTTGAAGGCAAGGCATCTTGGTGAGGACTTGACAAGATGAAATCTTAACAATGTCGTGTGGGCATGACATTGATATTCAAAGAAAGAACAAGGGCAAGCGACCAGCAACGCCAAGGCAACAATGAAAGGGCATTGATGCTAACGTGAGATGAAGCAATGGCGTATATTTGTGACCGTGGCGTGCAGCATTGAGTGGGAGCAATGCAAGGCTGAAAAGTCTAAGTATGGCAGTGTTAGGCATAGGAGCAGCTCGTCCAAAAGGCAAGCAAAGTCAAAGCTGACCGGCGGTTACAAAACACATGCCAAGCACATGACCGGCGGTTACAAAATGTGCAGCATTATCTTATTTCGTGTGGAACTGGTTTTTGGCGCCTTGTTTGAATTAATTTGAATATACCAAGTAGTTGTGGGGTGTCAACTACATAGGATAGGATCAGGCTAAGGCCAACAACTGTTTTATCCTAATTACGTCACTTGTCGGTAGTTGGCTGCACATAGTATTATAAATGTGCAGGCTGCCTATGGCGTAAGTTCAGATTTGGCTATTCTAAGTATTAGGGAATACTAATTAGAGAGACAAATCTAAGTTAAGGTCTAGGGTGATCTTATAGTGCCAAGGTTGGTACGATTTGAGAGTGTTCTTGTATTCACTTTAATAATACAAGTTGGAAATTAAGTTTTCTGTAAAGCTGGTTGTCTTTGTCTCATTTTATATTTTCGTGGCTTTTATTATATTATTGCCTACTGTTTATTGTTGCTTAAAAGGTCCAAGAGTTAGTCTCAAAACGTTGCTGCCTATTTTTCAAGTTAACACTAAAACAGTCATAAATTTGGCTAAGTGTTGGAAGACTGAAGTCGACAAGGTTGTTGGCTGCCAAAGCGGGTTAAATCAGTGAACTATTTGTGTTCAAAGATCAGCCCCCTTACAGAATCTTAGTGCATGTGCATGGAGAGTTCAGTAGCCATGAGATAAGCCTTTCTCGAGTATTAAAATAAAGCGAATGTAGACCAGTTTAGAGATGATGAAATAGATC
This sequence comes from Solanum piurae, assembly GCA_029582685.1. Taxonomy (NCBI): domain Eukaryota; kingdom Viridiplantae; phylum Streptophyta; class Magnoliopsida; order Solanales; family Solanaceae; genus Solanum; species Solanum piurae. The sequence continues at coordinate 2,177 of JAJOOO010019257.1, read as the reverse complement.
CATTGCTTTAAAATATCAGCTTTAGACCTAAGGTGGAGATGATAAGATGAGAAACCAAGTCAAGTGTTGATAATAAGATAGTGATGTCTTCAGAATGAGTTAAAGTGGCATATCGATCAATTCATATATACTATAGTGTATCCCCCAAAGTCGGTCATTTCAACATTGGTTTGATGTCTCATATATCAAAATTTTGTCTATGACCTATGCTCATACACTTTATAAAGTCAAAGAAACACATTGATGAGTGATTTTTTTTAAAAAACTATAATATTATTGGAATATTATATCTTTAAGAATTCACTTTTGTTTTCACCTTGGATACATGTTGACCAGGGGTGGAGCTAGTAAGGGTTCAAGGGTTCATCCGAACTTCCTTCAGCGAAAAATTATATTGTTAAAAATGATTAAAATTATTTTATATGATAAATGTTGAATTCCTTCGACTTTTTTATGCATGTACTTCTTCATATTTTAAATCATTTTAGTGCAAATTCTAACTTCGCTACTAATATTGATATGTAACTAAAATTAGGAAGAGATATTCCTAGCAACTCAAAATAGAAAAAGAGTTCCGAACTATTCCAAGTAAGAAACTAATATTTTACAACCCAAAAAGTACTCTTTAACCTGAAGTAAGTTGAAAGTCTCAAAAAATTGACCTACAATATTTAGGACTTTATGTTTAATTCATAAATATAAATACACACTCATAACACTGTATCAACGTTAAACATTAATTTCTAACTTTTTAGCTAATTTCTTTTACCAATATGTTATATTACATTGTTCAGATAATGAAAAATTTAATAAGCAAAAATTAGTTGATTTAAAATTTAAAGTCTTAAATATTAAAAAGGCTTAAGTCATATGCCCTTAACACTCTGTTTGAATCATTGTTACTCATTGTTTCATAATGTATTGTATTGTATTGTATTGTACTGTATTATACTGTATTATACTGTATTGCATGGTATATACAATGTTTGGCTAGACTGTATTGTTTGTTGCTGTTTAATAACATTTTTATTGTTTGGTTTGACTGTATCGTAATGTATTGTAATTTATAAATTTACTAAAATATCCTTAATTATTCTAGGGTAGGAAGTTTGACTAAAATTAAATAATATAGGGTAAATGGTAAAAAATTATTATGAAATATTATGTCATGATATAATTGAAAAAAGAAATTAATTAACAATGGGAACACACCAAATCGGTTGTTCCATAAAATGGGAGTTTTCATTATAACGTAACAACGAAATTTAACAATACAATACAATACATTTTAAGTAACAATCAAAACAAACATTGTAGGTATGGTAACGATACAATACAATGAGTAACAATGATCCAAACAGAGTTTAAAATTGACCGCATATTTCAGTTAGACACCTTAACTTAGGCTAGTATCTATTGAACACTTTAATCTTAATAAATTTATACAAATTTAACACAAAATAAAAATCGGTTGAAACACAAAATTGTGTTTCTCAAACACAAATACATAGTTGATGAACCAATGAAATCATGACATGTGGCAATTGACCCAAAAAAAAATTAAAACTTTATTTAAACAATTCAAAAAATATTTAGTAGGCGTTTGGCCATGCAATACCATATCACGATATGGTATCGTGAGATGGAATCAGCGTTTGGACATGCGATTTTACGCCGATTCCATCTCATGATTCCATATCATGAGAGGTGATACCATATTCTCCAAAAATCATGATATGGAATTACATGGTGATTCCATATCATGATTTGAGATATTTTAATACAATAATTGATCCATGAGTTTATATTTTGTTAAAACAACCCCACATTTATATCTACTAACCATTTGTTTCATATGTAAATAAAATTTATAATCACATCATTACTTTTAAAAATTTATTATTTTCACTGACATAAAATTTATTATTCTCAGCAACATATAGTCACTTTAACTCACACCTCACGATTGTGGAGTAATAAAATTTTGAAGAGCCCGTGAAAGGTGATACCATAACTTGTTGCCAATTGAGCATCAGACCACGCATGTTCAAATTGAGGAGGCTTTGAGTATTTTTCTAACCATCATTGCATGAAATGATAGTCAACGCTCGGCAAGTGAAACTTTTCAACATTCACTTGAAACAATTAACCGGCATGTTAAAATAGTTGCCGAGGCA
>JAJOOO010019256.1:0-17322 GCA_029582685.1 Solanum piurae | reverse complement strand
AAAGATTACACCAGGTAACCTTCTTATTATTTATCTAAGGAGGAAAATAGTTTCTAAAAGTTAACAGTTTTGATATTTATCATGTATGTCTTTGAAAAGAGATATGCAAACCATATGATTTTTGAATGAATTTCCTTGGCACAAAGTGTTGCCTTTAAAAAAAATTCGTTTGCAGAATGAGAGGTGCACATTTTTGTTTGATAAAATAGTATGTCAAAATATTATAGTTGGAAGGCTATTTGAAAAGAAAAGCATATCTATGTGATAATCTAAGAATATGTTTAATTCTGTTTGGAGACTAAAGAAAACTTTTGTAGTTTTGTACTCCATGTGAAATTTAATTGTGTCTGATTTTTGTAGACTAAAAACTTTTGTAGTTTTCTACTCAGGATAATTAGACTATGCTATTGGTTTGAAGAATATGAAAACTTCACATAATAAGTCAATGTTGTACTTTTGACTTTCTATAAACTTCACTGTTATATAGAAATAAATTGTACAATTTTTTTTGTTTATTGTTAGTATTCTAAATACTAAGTGGTATGTCTATTTGTGATAGAGAAAAAATACCAATGACTTAGAGTTTGTGATTTTTTGCCTCTATGAAATGAACTTTGACATTGTGTAAAGATTGTTAAAGAGAATTGAAGCACTATAATTCTTTTGTAGAATAATATTTTCAAAAGAGGTTTCATGTTGCCAATGACACTTTGTGGAAAAACTATTTTCAAATACTTGAAAAATATTCTTGAGATCATATTTAAAATGTGGGGAGTTCTATGCTTATGACAAAGATAAAATTAGACTTGGTGTCTAATTTAAATTTGAAGCACAAGATATGAAATTCGATGATACTTTTGTATTATGTTAGACCCACAAAATTCTTGAAGTATATTTAATATTGTGGTCGTTGAGTTTCTCTTTTACTAGTATATGATATGACTAGTATGAAACTACCAAATTATATGTATACTTGTTCAAAATGATTGAGTTCTTTTATGAAAATGTGTCACTTAAAATGTTGTGACTTTTCATGAAAAGATATGTCTATTAAATATAACTATTTGTATAGACATGAATATTGGTGAATAGTCATTTGTCATGTTTTGTAAACGAAGCATTTGGACAATATTGCCTTTATTGGACCCGATGAAACTTTGTTCATGGGTAGTTCTATAACAATTAAATTGAAAGTTAATGAAAGGTCCTTCCGAAAAGAACATTTGACAAGGTGATGACTCTAAACAATGTTTGTATCACACAAAATTGTAAGAAATAGGAACAAAATATTTGTGAGAAAAAGCTACCTCGCGGAGAGCTTTTCAAACTCAATATTTTTATTTGTTCCTACTTGCTTGAGTCAAACTGTTTGTGACATGAACACTTGGGGCATGTCAATTACAAAACCTTGTAAGAAAAACTGATCAACTTAGAAGTTTTGTCTAACTTTGAGTGCAATAAATAAAAATGTCAAATTTGTGCAGAATCTAAGTATGCTGAGCATTCTTATAAATCTGTCGAAAGGAATTCTAATCCCTTAGAGTTGATTTACACTAATATTTGAAATATGAAATCAACACCATCTCATGGTGGGAAAAAATATCTCATAACTTTCATTGACAGTTGCATTAGAAATGACTATGTTTATTTGTTGCATGGTAAGGATGAAGCAATAGAAATGTCTAAACAATATAATATTGAAGTTGAATATCAGTTGAAAAAAAGATAAGAAGTGATAAGGATGGAGAATATAACTCTCTTTTTACAGAAATATGTTTGGAAAATGGATTTATCCATCAAACTACTGTCCTATTCACCTAAATCTAATGGAATTGCAGAATGAAAAAAAAAATCGAACTTTGAAGAAAATGATGGTTGCATTACTTATAAGTTCAGGTTTACCACAAGACTTGTGTGGAGAAACTATCCTTACTGCAAAAGGGAATTTTTTTTTTGTCTTTTCAGAAAGAAAACAATTTTGTTTGTTCAGGACATTATCTATTCCATATGAGAAATGGAAAGGAAGGAAATCTAACTTAAAATACTTCAAAGTGTGGAGGTGTCTAGCCAAAGTCCAAGTTCCTATTCCTAAAAGGATTAAAATAGGACCTATGATTGTGGACTATAAAATTAGACTTGAGTAGTCTAGTGAAGGGTCTAAAAGACCTTGGAAAGGAAAAAAAGAGAATGTGCTTAATAAAGAGATTCAGAGGCGTAGTAAATGTCAAAGGACATCTACTTCCTTCGAATATGATTTTGTAACAATTCTTGTGTCTTCTGTAGACTCATCCTTTTGGAAAGATGGTGTCAATAGTGAGATTGATGCAATCTTGAGCAACCGTATTGGAAGTTAATTGATTTTCTTCTAGAAAATAAACCTTTGGATTCAAAGTGAATCTTCAGAAGGAAAATGAAATTTGATGGAACTATTGACAAATACAAAGCAAGACTTTCTATCAAAGGTTGTAGACAAAAATAGGGTTTTGATTTTGTCGACACATACTCGCCAGTAACTAGAATTACATTCATTCGGATGTTAATTGCATTAGCTGCAGTATATGACCTCCAAATTCATCAAATGAATGTGAAAATAATTTCCATAAATAGAGAATTGGAGGAATAAATTTACATGGAACACCCCGAGGATTTTGTGGTTCCTGGTAAAAAAAAGAAAGTGTGCGAACTTATTAAGTCACTTTATGGACTAAAACAAGCACCCAAACAATGACATAAGAAATTTGACCAAACCATATTGGCAAATGAATTTAAGAATGATGGAAGTGATAAATGTGTTTACATTAAAATCACACGGTTATTGTTTGTTTGCATATTGATGACATGTTGATCATCAGTAGAGACACTAATGACATAAATGTTATTAAACGTATGCTAGAAAACAAGTTTGTTATGAAAGATCTTGGAGTTGCTGATGTGATCTTAGGTATAAGAATTCTTAGAACTCCATAATGTTTAACATTGCCACGGTCTCATTGCATCGAAAAAGATACTTGACTAGTTCAAATATTTAAATTTCAATATTGTCAAGACTCCAATAAATGTGAGCTTTGCATTTCAAATGAGTGAAGGCGAAAGTGACTCACAATTGGATTGTGCTAGAGTATTGGGAAGTATGATGTATATCAAGAAGTGTATGCGATCAGATATAGTATGTGCTATTAGTAAACTGAGTCGGTTCACGAGTAATCCCAATCAAACTCATTGGATGACAATGAAAAGAGTTTTGGGGTATTTAAAACATACTCAAAACTATGTCTTGCATTATAACAATATCCAACAGTATTGAAAGGATATAGTGATGCAAATTGGATCACCAGGATCAAATGAAGTAAAATCCACGAGTGGATATGTATTTACTCTTGGTGGAGGAGCAGTCTCTTGGAAATCTTCCAAAAAGACATGTATCGCTAGCTCTACAATGATCTCTGAGCTAAGTGCTCTAGATAAGGCCGGTGAATAAGTTGAAAGACTCTGGAATTTCTTGATAGATATTCTTTTTTTTTGTCCAAACCTTTGGCATCAGTGTGCATACATTTTGATAGTCAAGATGCAATAGGTAGGGCATGTAGCATGATATATAACGGAAAGTCTCATCATATAATAGATAGACATAATACCGTTAGAAAATAGTTACTCTCTAGTGGAATTATCACAATTGACTATGTAAAGTCAAATGATAATGTGTCGGATCCACTTACAAAAAGGCCTAACTAGAGAGAAAGTTGAAAGATCATCTAAGGGAATGGGTTTACGGCTTAGGACAAGTCATCATGGCGGTAACTCTATCTAGCAGACTGGAGATCCCAAGAGCTAGATTCAAGGAGAAAAATAAAGTTGTGACTGACGGTTCGACATTGTCAATTAACTCAATCCATTCTCATGATGAAGACAATGTTCAGGAACGAGGTTAAAACATTAAGGCTTGTTAATGAGTTAATAAAACTTAAGGTTTTTATTTATTTGCTAAGTTTGGCAGATTTGACCAAATAGTGTATCTACGAGATGACACGATTAGAAATCGCCTATGTGAGTATGAAGTGGAAGTTGTTTCAAAGAGATATTTTTGTCAAAAGTCTATTCTCTATACACTCATGAAACCAGGTTGTGTTCATGGTTGAAACGAACACAACCGTAAGAACCATAAACGGTAAAGGCTTAGTTGTGTGACATATGGTTGTCTAGGTATACACCAAAGTTCGACGGTTTAAAGATATCGCATCTACCGATTGACCGAGTATATCCGACATATGTTCACTACGAAAGGTCCAAGGGGAAACCTACTTATCCAGATGAAATTAATTCTTACTTGTAAAGTACACATACTTGTCCGTTTCTTTGTCTTGGAGTCATTCCCCATTCATGCGGAGGATTGTTAGGTTTTGAAAGGTGTGAATGAAAAATGAAGAGTTGTGACTTTTATTAAAAGTTGCGACTTTTATGAAGAATTGTGACTTTTATGAAAAGTTGCGACTTTTATGAAAAGTTATGACTTTTATGAAAGGTTGTGATTTTTCCGAAAGATTGTGACTTTTCCAAAGATTTGTGACATTTCTGGTAAGGCACAATAAGAACCTTTTCACACTACCCTTTGTTTTCTAATTTCTATAAATTGAGGGATTTCCTCTCATTTTAGTTAAAAAGAACGAATTTTTCTGGACTTCTTCTACTACTAATAAATCTAGTATTCTAAGTGTATTTTACTGCCGTTGAGTGGTTCGCTGACACCGTGGTTTTAGATACTGATACACCGGTGAGTAAGATCGTTCTATCGTGGGAGGATATATTCCATTAACCTCGGGTACTTGAGGGGAATAATTTTCTTAAGACGACACTGTGCATTCAGTGAACTCGATTTTCTTTCTTTGAGAAAAATATTTTTTTATTGTTTCTAATCTGTTTCTGATTCTATTTTCTCTACTAGTTTTAATTTTCTAGTTTGAAAATACTCTTTAAACTCTGTTGTTTCTTACCAAGTTCTTCAAAGTTTTGTTCTAAGTATCTTAGGAATACAAGATGAACAATAATTGTTGCAATATCATATAATTTAAGGTAAATTTATGAGAATAATATCATTTTTTTAAATTTAAACTCACACAAATACCTGCTCACCCCGCATTAGTTTTTTTTAAAAAATATTTCAACTCACTCTTAATCTCCATAAATCAAAATTGCATTGCCTCACATCGCCTCGTTGTCATCCCAAAATAGATAGAATAAAAGAACCATAAAATTAGCAAGGAATCATTACAAATATCTTTTTCAATGTTAAAATGATAGTTATATTTTATTTATAAACTCTCCTCATTATTATATTTCGAAATATTACATGTGAATGTTGAATTTTTCCAAGATACCTTAAACTCATTAAATTGTTTCTTGAGCAATTAAGTAGTGCTTAAGATGGCTATCATATTAATAAATAATTTTTTTTTAAAAAGCAAAGGATGCCTTAGATTTTTAATATCGATTGATCTTAATTTGTATCAAAGAGTTTCACTTTAATAGTAAAACACTTCCACCAAAAGCGATTTAAGTTTTGAAATTTAGAATCGATATTTTTAATAAAAAATAAATAAGTACTTATCAGTCCGACTTTCATCATCTTAGATTGTTTTAGGAACATAATTTATTTTTAGTTTATTTATACTGTACAATATTTTTTTTTATTTACTTGGTAAAATGAAGAAAATAAATTGAAAAAAGAAAGACGCGTAAGACACGAAGAATAATAGTGGAACGTGCAATGATTTTGTCTGGTGGTTCCAATTTTTTTCTTCTTCAAAACTTTATTGTAAATTTTCTTTTTCTTTTTTTGCTTTTCTTGAATGGATTTATTTAAGAAATATGATGTGATTTATTAAAAAGCATATTTTGATAAGATTCTTTGTCTGGTCTTTCAAGTACTCATCATTGTTAAACTGGAAAAAAAAAACTAAAAAGATGATAAAAGAATCTTTCGTTGAAGGGGCATTTTCAAATAAATATGGCTCTTGGTGTTTTGAGAATATTTCGTCTTAGATTGAAAATGATGAAAATTCTATCGATAAAGAAGAGCATAAGTATTGCCTCATGATTCAATTCATTTTTTTTATATGAAAGAAATCTTTTGTCATAAAGGAGACTGAAAGTTTGAGTCCTCTCTATCACCTTCCTTTTTATTTTGTTCGAGCTAAATTATATACACACGTATTGTAGGTTCTTTTTAAACAATATTTGAACAGATATAATAATAGCGATTTTAGTCTCTTAATTATAATAGATTTTAAGTTTGATTCTTAGTATATGTAACTAATTAATACACTTTAATTTTTAATTAATTAAATACAATGTCTTTTGATTCCTTTATTTAAAAATTAGGAGTATCTCATGTTTGAATTGTGGCTATTTTTCAATTATAAATTTAAAAATAATTATTTTTGATTTTTACTTTTTAGATTCGTGTCAGATAAGTTTCGTTTAAGAGAAAAAAAGTGTTTCTTATTAGGAGTTTTTCCATTCTTAAAATTCTAACTCAATCTTATGTATGTATATTATTATTTTTTAAAAGCCAAAAAAAACAACTAGAGAAACAGAAAACTTCAATCACAGTTCATCTTGTCTGTGGTGTAATTAAAAAGTAGACACCAAAAATAACAAGATATTTCCTGTTTTTTTTTCTTCCATTTTGAAGCTTCAAAGGAATTTCTCTCAGAAAATGAAAACAAATTTTAGTACAAAAAAAAATGGACAAGTTTTGCTGTCTTAATTATCCTTTTTCTTCAACTATATCATATGCTTGGTTAAGATGTCATTTTCTCATCATATGATATATTATTGTCCAAACATACATCACCTGATATTTAATAGTAATAAATTAAATTCATCTAATTTAGAAAACTATCTAGTATATATGGTCATGAATTTATCTTGAATAGAGATTTTTTGGTGATCAACTTTATCCTAGTTTTGCTGAGGGAGCAACCCCATTTTTTAATCTTGAATTGATCAAAATATGTGGATTTTTTTTTTTGTGGAGGATTAAATTCAATTACTAGGGGTTTGTGACTGACTGCTACATATTATCGATTCCAAATTTGAATTTAAGAAAAAATAAATACATTAAATCGATAGCTGAACATAAAATAACTAGTAAATTTATGATGAACTAGGTCTCTATTTACATTCGATTAATTATAACGGTTGTATCAAAAGCTATCTGTAAATTAATCAATTTCATCAATTTGACGGACTTTCAAAAAGTTTTTTCCACTATTTAGAATAGTGAAGATTTCTCTTAAGATCTTCTCGTTTTATCCATTTGGACTCTAGCTTGAATCAAATTACATTTTAAAGTATTTTATTGTACATAATCTTATAAAAAAATCATTTTTAGATGTAAAAAAACAAATGATAAAGGAAAAAATAAAATGTCAGATTAAATTATCGAAGCCCTTTAGCTTACATATTAATAGTCGTATCATGTATGGATAAAGAAGAAGAATTGTCGTAGTTTAACAATCAAGATAAAAATTATAATCAATTTATAATGAGTTCAAATCTACATGTAGAATTAAGTTGTTTTTGGTATATAGTTAACTATCAGTAAATAAAATCAATATAATTATTTTTTAAAAAATTTAAAAAATCCAACATTTGGCACAAAGCAAAGTCTGATCATACAATAGAAAGGATGTATGATCACTAACACTAATTCTATTCAAGTTGTGATAGAATTATCTTATCGATAAAGTTCATAGCTAAAAAATAAAATAAAAATTAGCGACTGATAAATTTCATAACAAAGCATCAAAATATGTCACTAATTCTATGGAACGATTGATTAGCAATGAGTTGTCATTAAAATTATGTTATCGACGAAGTTCATAGTTAATTTTTTTTTTAATGAGATGATTGTGATGTATATATGTAAGCTATTTTGGAGTTTGCTATAATAAACATAGCAAGAAGATATTGATATATAATGCAAAAAAACATGTTTTTTCTTGTCTATTTTATATTTACTTTAGACCACAAGAATATTTGAACAGTTTATTTTTTTCCTTTTGGATATTTGAAGTGATATGACATATCAAAAGAGATTATATTATTTTAGAAGAAAAATAAAAACAGCTAGCTATAGTTTGGCACAGGCAAAGTTGTAGGCAAGATTTTGGTAATGTATAACTGGCAATGTACCATTACTAATGTGATTTGGCTTGTTGGTGGAATATCAAATTTAATTTTTGTGATGGTCTCATTGACTTATATAAAATTACCCTTTATTACAAATTATTGAAATTAATAAAATCACTTAGTACTATTAAGTTCTAGTTTTAATTGTCTTGTTTATTGTTTTCTTACGATAAAGCGAAACTTTGATGTAACATGAAAAATTGTAGTTGTTGGATCAACGAATCATCAGTTTAAGTAGTGGAAATGACCTCTTGTAGAAATATAAGGTAAGATTATGAACAATTTTTTAAAATATGATTCAATCCTTACTCGAATATTACAGATAACGAAAGATTAATGCACTGAGCTGCTATTTTTTCTTTCTCCCTCCTTTCCAATACCCTCATAAGTTTCTATTGGCTTCTAAGTCCGAATGTATAGTTTTACTTCATGCAATTGACTAGTTTGGAAGTCTCAAAAACTGATTTGAGTCCATTTTTGAAAAGTTGAAATCAAAATATTTGAAGATCAGATTTTAAAAATTTAATAAAATTTTATAGGCAAGCACATATTTAAAGATAACTTCTCAAAAACTACTCCCAAAATATATCTCCAAACGCTAGCTAAGGAAAATGTAAAGTTATATCACTACTAAGAAAAGATAGAAATTAGCCATGGGCGAATTCCATAGCTAATTAACAATAAAGTTCATAATTAGTGATGGATTAATTATAGATTATCAAAAAAAATAAAATAAATTCAATTAGGGAGGAATTGTAGTGTTGTTACCTTGTTGATACAAAACCTTACGATAGATATATGCTTCTTCACCTTGATTTCGTTATACTTTACTTGAATCTACAGTCTATTAGAAATAATTATCTATATATTGTAACGACCCAAACCGTCGTTATTTAGGAGGAATAAAATTCGGGAAAATTTTTTGGGCCATTTTCCCGCCAGAGCGGGCTAGATGTCGCCAGGGCAGGGTAAATTGGCGCCAGAGCAGGATAAGCGAGACAAAACGTAAATTATGAGAAATCCTATTTTCTCCTTCTTTCTAAAATACCTAAATAAGTCGTAAAACACCCTGGAAACCTCAGAAAAGCTGTTCTAAGCTTGGGAAGGAAGGAGAAGAAGAATTCTAACGCGAGGATGACAATATCTTGCAGATTCTTGGCCAAATTCACAGTCGCGAAGCCCAGAAAACCAGAAACAAAGTCAAAACTCCGTGTATTTGCTTGGCGCCCAGGTAGGCTAGGTTTATGAATTGAGTAGTTTAAATCTGTGCTCACCATGTAATATATGTAAATCAATGGTAGGGTTTATGTGTAGACCTTTGTGCATCGAGTGAATTCCATGGGTAATTCCTAGAAATCAAGTAATTGGGTTTATGACTTGAGAAGAGAAATTGATGACTTGTTAGGGCTTCTAGAATTGCTATCTTGGATAGAATTGTTCAAGAATAAGAGCATACAATCATAATTGGAACTAGAATTATGAATGTATGCGAGGCCATAAATTGGAGTGATTGATTTGAAGATTTATGATGAATTGTGATTAAACCCTAGAAGAAGCCTTAGATGATGAACTAGGGCTAAGTATGACAAATTAGCGTATGTTGATAATGTTGCATTGTTGATCACACTAGTTGTGAATAAGATGGGTGAATTATCATTGATATGAAATCATGACTTAAATGTATGATCTTAAGGATATACTTGTGTTTGTAACTGTAATGTGTTGAATGGATCGGTTGTCATGTTCCGGCATAACTAGCTTGGATCGGTTGCCACGTTTCGGCATAACTATTGGATCGGTTGCCATATTCCGGCATAACTATGGGATCGGTTGCCACATTCCGGCATAACTAACTTGGATCGGTTGTGTCACGCCCCGAGCCTATACCCTGGACGTGGCCGACACTCAAAGACCATTGTTGGCCTCAAGCGAACCCTTGGCCTGGTTTACTTAACTCAACGGAAGACTATATGCATATTTATAATGATCAAACACTATAAATGTACTTTAAAAGAATAAACTGAACTGCTCAAACTGAACTCATAATGTTTTAAAAATAAACATTTAATTTAGCCAAAATGGCAACTCAACTCTGAACATAAGTCAATAACAAAGTAAAGACAAATGACTAACTAACTATCTATCTATGAAGCCTCTAATAACTGAGATGGATGTCAGGACAGACCCACGACATCTTAATGACCTATCTAATACTGAAAGTAAACAAAAGGGATTCTCCGGAATGTAAAGAGGCTCACCAACAGACTCTGGACTGCTCACTGGATCAACGATGCGCTGGATGCCGATCCTAGTTACCTGCATCTGCATCATAATACAATGCAGGCTAACTGGCATCAATACATTGAATGTACGAGTATGCGAGTTGGAATGCTAAAACAGATATAGGCTTGAAAGGATTCTGAAAGAAACACTTACCTTGACTCTTCTCAACTCATGAATACTTAACTGAACTCATTTCATTATAAAGCAGTTTAAAACAAGTGCAATATAAATTTATTGTCACATGTTTAAAACATGTCGTCAATTCATAAACATAATATCATAAAAAGACAAACCATGCTTCCTCTCAAAGCCTACTTGTGCAATGCATGAATGAAGTCCCATACCCCCATTCACACTAAGCAGAACCCCTTGAGGAACCATGCTACTACTGATGTGGGAATTTCTCTAACCGACAACCATCACTTAAGAACTATAGTGATGATACAACGCTTTACCTCACGCTGCCGAGGCCCATCCTATACCTTGTCGTGATATATGAAGCTAACTTTCACTAAGTGGATCCACTAGTCTATTGTGAAAAAGATTAATCTAAAAAGTATGATCCTTTTCTACTCATGATGGCTACATGGTTTATGGAGACTTGAGTTATCTGAACTCGCATCCCCATATCGGTGCTCAATACTACTCACATACTTCTTCTGTGATTTGAGATTAGTGCTAAAAAACTTAGCTCAAAGGCTATCTTGGAAATCAAAGTTTCCCCTCTTGCTTAATTATGAAAGCATTTACTCTTTTCTGAAAACTAGCCCGAAGGCTCTTTGAAAATCGAGGTTTTCTTTCTTATTTAAATGTGAAAAACATTTAAAAACTTCTTTGGGAATACTTAGTTCCCTAATATCTTTTTGAGAAAAGAACTCAACTCTTTACTCTTTGCTTAACTTGAAAACTTGAGTCTTAAAATGAATTTAAATATTGTTAAAGACTCTTGAAAACTTTAGAAACTTTGCTTTGACTTGCTTCTTAATTTCTAGACTTGACTCTTAACTTCTTTGACTTTGATACTAACTTTCCTTGAATTGAATTATGGATTCAAGGTTCATGATCTCATGTTTATGGATGATTTCATGAGGTTTAGATGTACCTTAGAGTGTTGGAATCAACTAGGAAACATAGGTACATCACTTAGAAACTAGTACGAAAAGAAGGGGGAAGAATAGGGTGAACTGGCGTCTGTGGCGCTCTGAGAGGCGTGGGGCGCCAGGCCCCAAACTTCAGAGGCCTGTGTGGGGAACGCTGGCTGGCGCGGCGTCCCACCTTTTTCCCCAGAAAATTCTGACTTTTCTCCTTCATTTTTCATTTCTAAACCCTCTAAACTTCCCTAGTTCTTTCCCCAATCACTTAGGATCATTATTACCTTCAACTTACAACAGATCTAACTCGAAAATCCACCCGGAAACACGAATCAAATCACTAAGAACCCTCAACAACACAACCAATCAAGAATTCGACAATTGTTCTTCAAGAACCTCACCTTTCAACATGTAAATAACTCCAAACCAAAGGATTTGAAACAAGTTGGTGTGTGGGTTAACTAACCCCCAACACATAAAGATCTCACATACCTCTTAGGGATCAAACCCATGGCGAAAATCCGCTACAACACGCAAGAATCTCAATGAACGCTTGATCCTCTCCTCTTTTCTCCTATTTTCTCTTCTTGAACTCTCAACTAAAATCCTAGGTGTATTTTAGAATTATAAAACTGAACCTAATAGGATTAGACCCTTAAAACCTTACTAAAAATGAATTAAGTCTGATTTGGTAAGGAAAAGACCAAACTACCCCTTACTATTTCCGGCTAACTCTCCTTAATTGGACAACCTAACTTCAAAAGGCCATATCTCACTCATCCGACCTCGAAACTGAGCAAACTCGATGGCGTTGGAAAGATAATTCAATGGTATTTCCTACGGTAACTGGTAGAACACATAACTCATCCTGATCTAGGAGTTATGGTCGTTTGAAGTCGACCCAAAACTCATACTTAAGTATTACTTGCAAAATTTCAGATTTTGCTATTTCCAATTTAATTCTTTTTGAAACTCAAGGTACTACATCTAGTGAACTTAACACTTAAGAAATTTTAATTCCTCTGTAAAATCCTACTTACAACGAAGGATGGTTCGAGTCTCAGTTTAAAAAATTTCTGGGGTGTTACAGGTTGCCACTTTCCGACATAATTCACTGTTTGGGTTTGGGTTCCATGAGAGGACCAATGATGTGATATAAAATGTGAAGTGGTTTGATTGTTCGTAAGTATTGATGGTATCGTATATGTTAATATGCGCATGTGAGTTTATGTTGTATTGACTTGCTTATATTGCACTTAGTGGGCACTTGTATGATGGTTTATATTTGATTGTCCGTTGTAATGAGGGAACCTGTTGGGTATAGTGAAAGGGTAAAATGTTCAAGAGGCGAGTAATAGATAATAAAGGTTGTTCGTGTGTGGTAATGACAAAGAGTAGAGGTAGCGTGTGTGATGAAATATGCTTAGGTGGATTTCACCTTGGGGAAAAGAGATTGGGTTTAGTGTTAAGAGAGTGTGATGTAAGGTATTATGTGATTATGGCTGGGTAATGTGACGAGAAGTAGGGGTATGACGTGAACGGTTAGTGTAAATGTTGGTGGTTGTATTTGGGGGATTCTTCTACGTGTTATAATGGTTAGGCTATGATCAAGTACCTAGTAAGTAGGTTGACTGGAAGGTGGTTAGTAGTTAGAGTGCTAGTGTGGTTTGGAGGTATTTCAAGAAAGGGTAAATGTGGATAAAGTAGTGGTTTATTTCATGATCTTACTAGTTGGTTTCTTATATTATGCGGTGGGCATTGGGTTGACCGATGATGCCTACCAGTACGTGTGTTTTGTACTGATACTACTCTCGGAATGTCTTTTGACATAGTCTGGATGCAGGATTGGTGACGTTTCATTAGGTGAAGACGAAGAACTCTCCGACAGCTTCTACTCTTCCTTCCGCATGGTGGGAGCTGTGTCTTTTATTTATTTGTCCAGTTTTACTCTTAGTAGCTCTTGTACCTGTTTAGACTAGATCCATGAGAGTAGTTAAATTACTTTGCAAGTTTTAACTAAAAGTGTGTCTAAGGATATTATTATAAAATCATGTTATTGTAATTACATTTGTTTTCTTTAATTTTTCCGCATGTTTGACTATTGAGATATGAGGGTTCTCCTACTTTGATGTTAGAGTGGGTGCCCGCACGGCCCGATGGGTTGGGTCGTGACACTCTACTTTGACAAGATAGAAGTAAGGCTACGTATACACTATATACATCACTCTCCTCATACTCTACTTATAAAATTATATCAGATATTTTATTATTGTTTCTTCTTTTTTTTCCTTGGAGGGAAAAAGTAATAAAAGAAAAGAGAAATGCCCACGAGTTCATGTGAAAATGAATGATGAAACATGTCTACTTTAATAGAATCCTAATTATTTCTGTGCCAAAAAGTAAAGTACCTATTGAGGCAATTTCCCACCTGCTTCTTTATGTCTACTTGTTTTCTAAGAAAAGTAAAAGAAATAAAAAAAATTATAAAGAAAAAGATAGACAATATTTTGAGACAAAATTGTATTTTGTTTGATTTAATAAAGTTAGTATATGGACACCAAGTGCAGGCTGTATAGGCCCTATTCATGTTCAAAAACAAAACAATAGGCCCAAAAACACCCTTTAATCATTATTCCTTCTTTTTCATAAGTCGGTGCCACTACCTTTTTTTTAGTATATAGTATACATAAACATAATTAATCTCAAGAAAATTGTATTTATTATCCTAACTGAATAGAATAAATGGCAACAAATTTTGCATTAGTCATACTTAATGATAATTAAGGATAAATAGCACAAAAAGAGGATGTGAGTTTGTTAGGTAATTATAAAGATATCATGAAAGATTGTGGTGGACGGATAAATAGTCACGCATTCTTCATTTTACCCCTTAATGTGAAGGTTTTCGGTGATAATCCTGATTAGTCGAATCTCAAAACGAGTATCTAACATTGAATAGAAAACTGATTGTCCATTTTCTCATAAAATTTTATGATCGATGTTATTGGCTTTCTGATAAAAAATAATGATTAAATTTTTATTACGACTTATACTACTAGAAACAAAAGGTCTTGTCACCGTGAATGAGTAGAAAATTTGTGCATGCATCATGAAAAACAGATTCTCATTGAAATAGTGGGTAACTTTCTAATTTTCAGTATGAAAACATTACTATTTTCCTCCACTAATTCAATTAAAATACATGTAAAAACATAAACTAAACATTTTTCAACGAGATATCAATAGAAAAATAGTGATTTTTAATAGTATTAAAATTCGATGACAACATAAATAATTTATACATGGTAATGAGCCAGGTGGAGTGAAATGGGAGGTGAGTGGTGGGGGGAGAATTTAGGTTAAGATTTAGTGCTGGCATGTAAGAAGTGTCCTTTAACACTTGGACAAAAATGACAAATACAACTTTGATGAGTATGGGCATGTCATGTATAAGTCTTGTATTATTCCAAGTGGTCCCTAAAGATGAAAACATCACTAATCAATGCCTAAAGGATGTCAAAAATAGTCCACTTTGAAAAACTTGGGATGTTGGCCATTGTAAGTAGGGAGGAATGTAATAGCTAATTATTAAAAAATATATATATTATACAACATTCATAAGAAAGTTATAATGAATAACATAGTAATAATAGCGCTTATTGATTTAAAATCTTAGATTCGCTTCTGACCGTAATATCTTTTAAGATCACGAACTCATTTGATTTTCATGCAAAAGAAGTTGACACACTTTTTAGTTTTTGAAAGGATGTGGTTGCATCAATTGAGTTTGATGTTCAAATATATCAATAACAAGTCCTTAGCCTAATTGTTGAGGTTGATATATTGAAACCAAGAAGTCTCCATGTTTCAATTTCATCAAACGATGGATCTATTTGTATGGTTTCTGACTATTTTATCGAGTACTTGTTTATGTCAAGGCCCACAAGGGGGTTGGATGGTATGGATCAAAGTCATGATGGAACAATATGACACTTGATTGGTAGGTTTAGTTAAGAAATAAAATTGTAGCCTTGTTGTCAACTATTGCTTTTGATATGATGATAGAACCTTGATCCTAACTGTTACGATATTACCATCGATCAAGATCAGGCATAGCGAAATGAGTAATATCTCTCCGTCATTATTTAGAGACCGATTTCAAATTTATGTCCTAGGAATATTGGAGAAGCACTTGGTGGAACTCAACTTTCCTTAATGAGTCCTACGTAAATTTCGAAATGAACTTGTAAGTTACTATTCATTTACAAATTCAACATAATCTCAACAAGCTATATATCTTTTCTGAAATTCAAAATTTGTAAACTTAAAATTCTAATTCCGTGTCTGAACGATACGTGGCTATTTCATAGATAGAGGGGAATATGTCACCTTTCTTACATTAAATTCCGTGGGCATTCTCTAGTGAAAGACTTGTTCATCACCAGCCAAAATAACAAGGACCACTAATAATACTTTATTTTATCTACAAATTGGTCCACAAATTTTGTTACATTCCTCACACTCCATATCTTCAGATATATAAATATACTGTGGACCAATTCTTATGCCATCAATAAGAAAGGAAAGGATATATATATATATATATCCCAAACAACCCCACCCCCCATGTGCTAATTGTACAAAAAATGTGGTGCTCAATGTGTCTATATTTCATAATTGAGGCCCCTCTTATGTACTACTATTTCTTAGCTGGCTATTTGTAATCTTATAAGTATAATAAAATAATCGCCTTAAGTTCGGCTCAGAGCTATAACTTGTACAAGGCAAAATTGATCGATCTACGTAAAAGTTTTGACTTCTCTTTTATGTATTGTATTTACAAAATGAAGAGAGCATCACCATACTTTTATACCAGAGGCTTTAGTTCTTAACAGGAAAAAAATGTCACTTTGATCTAGCTAGTTTTTTCTCCTAACCCTAATTAACGAATGATAAATCGATTAAGAATAATTGAAAACGAATTCACTTTCAGTAATCGAAAACAACAGTCACGAGTTAACGAGCACGTCCTCGTCTTCTTATAACATTCCATATATGAAATTCGTTCGTTCGTTCGATTAATTTGAATTTCATCACATAATTAATCCACTAAGTTAGACACTGAATATTTCTCGTTCACAAGACTTGAACTCGAAATTTATGATCTCAATAAATATGAGTAAGTTACAATGTTTTTAAAATTCCATATGAAATTCGTTCGTTCGTTCGATTAATTTGAATTTCATCACATAATTAATCCACTAAGTTAGACACTGAATATTTCTCGTTCACAAGACTTGAACTCGAAATTTATGATCTCAATAAATATGAGTAAGTTACAATGTTTTTAAAATTCCATATGAAATTCGTTCGTTCGTTCGATTAATTTGAATTTCATCACATAATTAATCCACTAAGTTAGACACTGAATATTTCTCGTTCACAAGACTTGAACTCGAAATTTATGATCTCAATAAATATGAGTAAGTTACAATGTTTTTAAAATTCCATATGAAATTCGTTCGTTCGTTCGATTAATTTGAATTTCATCACATAATTAATCCACTAAGTTAGACACTGAATATTTCTCGTTCACAAGACTTGAACTCGAAATTTATGATCTCAATAAATATGAGTAAGTTACAATGTTTTTAAAATTCCATATGAAATTCGTTCGTTCGTTCGATTAATTTGAATTTCATCACATAATTAATCCACTAAGTTAGACACTGAATATTTCTCGTTCACAAGACTTGAA
>JAJOOO010019255.1:0-15494 GCA_029582685.1 Solanum piurae | reverse complement strand
ATTCCTGCATTCTTTTCTTTTGACACTCTTAAATAAATAATTAGACCAATATAATTTAGTAAAAATAGTTAATTGACAATTCCTTTGGGTTCGATAATCTGGTTCTTTTAAGAGCCACTATATTACTTGCGTGACCACGTACACTTGCGTGTGCAATTGGGAGCAACACTGCATGACGCCCTGATTCGTTCGAACCTAATAATTTCTCCCTTTTATCTGTTTTCCCACTCATTAGCTTCCATAAAAAAATAAATTACCCTGAACTATCTACATCCACTTAACTTTTCCTTTCATAGGAAGCTTGCGACAAAAAATCCTCGTTGTTACCTCGTAATGTCATACTTGTACTTATTCTCCAACACAGCAAATGGAATTACTGCGAGTATATGTGTAACATTGTCTGCCAAAGCTAACACGCGGATAACACATGTATTTCACGAGCTACATCAGCCTACACGTGAAAAATTAGAAAAGGAAAAAGGAAATAATAGTAAATCATAATGAATAGCTAATTTACCATTTGCTAGTACACTTAATAATACATCATTCATTACCAAATGTTCACAAAATATATTCAACATACTAGTCATAACTATGTGGATTTTGTTAGATATTTTACACAATTTGTAATAATGTCTAAACATTTAGAGAGTAAACGCAACAAGAATAATAGATTGACATACATTCAACCAAAGAAAATACAAATGATTTATATCTTATGATAACTTTACTTTAGCTATATTTCATCATCATCATCATCATTCATTTGATGTACAGGGAATTCATGAATTTTATACAATCCAGACAAGTTCAAGCTAATAACCCGCCATCTTACTCTTCATTCGTTGCTGAGGAAGGAAATGAAAATATTGAAGTATTTGATAAAAATGAAAAAGATGAAGTAATACTTCTTCTTGAGCCAATAGACTTACAATTGAAGGACAATCCTTGACATATTATGTCCAGGTATTTTGATACAATATCATATGTTGTCCCAACTTACAAATACTAGATACATTATGAAGTAATACTCTCAACCACAGGATCTGCAGAATTCTAGCACTTTTACCCAACCACTGCTAAAAAGGTTTATAACTTTTCAAAAGTTATTATAAAAAAGATATTCACCCAGAGGAATGGGGAGTAAGCACAATGAAGGAAAGGAAATACACCCATCCAGAGCAAAAGATTGTGGTCAGATTTAATTACTGGATTTTATCGAAAGTTTTAATAAAGCCTTGTTATATGAGAATGCTAATAAAAAGCACTCATGTTTTATAAAAATATGCTCCCATGTCTTTAAATAACATATACCAAATTGGTTTTGTCAATGGTGGATTTTATATGGCCCGTCTATGAATATACTCCCGGAAGAATACATATGTGCTTAATGGGTTAATATATTACCCAAAATAATAAAATTTCAAAAAGATGATATATATTTTAAAGGAAATCCATTAATGTTTTTTTTCCATAGAATTCTCTATTCCATGGATTATGAAATGGACAATAGAAGTCCAAATGAATGAAGAAGGATTCACTTGCTTAAGGAGAAGATTTCATACAAAATTTTGAAGTAAATTACTCCAGAGAGATGCTGAAGGAAAGGTCCATGGACAGGAGATTATAGACTCCATTAACGACTCTATTGAGGTTAGTAAGTGTCAATCGAAAGTAATACAAGACAGAGATGATATCAGTCCTTTTAAATAAATAACAAGGAAACTACAAATGAAGAAGGGGGTTATCTCCTAATCAGAACTTCTTGCATCATACATGGAAGAAGTCAAGAAAGATTTAATAAAAAATATGGGCATATAATTTTCGGACAATATATCTATGGTACATACAATGAGGAAGAAGACACATGTATAGCAGGAAAATCCCAATGTGTTCATAGCACGTAAGAGATGGACATTGAAACATTTCTTCAACAATTCAAGAATCTGATAGAAGAATCTTCCAGTTCAGATAAACTACAGGGAAATGAGACCAGAAAAGACTAGAAGACAAGACACTAGCTTTTATAAAAGTTAGAATAATTGTATACTTTTATAGAGTTACGGATCCAAACGTCGGTCCAATAATGTAACATGACGTAAGCCCTTACGTCATGAATTTTAGATTTTTCTTCAGGTCCTTTCTATATAAGGATCTCTTTGTATGAATAGGGGTAAGCTTTGGCCAACCTTTCTTGTATTACTTCCTTTGTATTCTACGAATATCTAAATAAAATATTGTTGTTGCTTTATACTTTGGAGAGTTATTGTTGAAAGATCCCCAATTAAGGTATTTCTCTTTCCTCTTTTATTATTTAAAACGTTTAAAGATTTTAATATCCTAAATGATAGGCTAAGCAACTCGTGTTGGACTAAAAACAACTTAAACTATTAAGACATGGTGAGAAAAGGATTGAGGTTGAGGTAGTGTAGTCCAGAGATGGGAGAATCTTGGCTTAGTCTGGTGTTCCTGGTAAGTCCCATGTTAACCATTATTGAGGTAATGGCTTACATCATGTTACATTATTGGACCGACATTGGGGTCTGTAAATTTATAAAAGTATATAATTATTCTAACTTTTATAAAATCTAGTGTCTTATCATCTAGTCTTTTCTGGTCTCATTTCCATGTAGTTTGTCTGAACTAGAAGATTTTTCTATATCTGGTTCTTGAACTGTTGAAGAAATGTTTCAATGTTCATTTCTTCCGTGCTATGAACACTTTGGGATTCTCCTGCTATACATGTGTCTTCTTCCTCATTGGATGTAGCCATAGATATATTGTCCGAAAATTCTATGCCCATCTTTTTTATTAAATCTTTCTTGACTTCTTTCATGTATGATGCAAGAAGTTCTGATTTGGAGATAGGCCCCTTCTTCATTTGTAGTTTCCTTGTTATTTGTTTAAAATGGTTGATATCATCTCTGCCTTGTATGACTTCTGATTGACGCTTACTAACCTCAATAGAGTCGTTAATGGAGTCTATAATCTCCTGTCCATGGATCTTTCCTTCAGCATCTCTCTTGAGTAATTTACTCCAAAATTTTGTATGAAATTTTGTTCTTAAGCAAGGGAATCCTTCTTCATTCATTTGGATTTCTATTGTCCATTTCATTATTCATGGAATAGAGAATTCTATGAAAAAAAATACATTAATGGCATTCCTTTAAAATATATATCATCTTTTTATAATTTAATTAATTTGGGTGATACATCAACCCATTCAACATATAATTTTTTTGTATTCTTTCGGGAGTATATTCACAGACGGGCCATATAAAATACACCACTAACAAAACCAATTTGGTATATGCTCTTTAAAGACATGGGAACATATTTTTATAAATCATGAGTGCTTTTTATTAGCACTCATATAACAAGGATTTATTAATGTTTTTGATATAATTCCAGTAATTAAATTTGACCGCAATCTTTTGCTCTGGATGGGTGTATTCCCTTCCCTTCATTGTGCTTATTCCCCATTCCTCTGGGGTGAATATATTTTGTATAATAAATTTTGAAAAGTTATAAACCTTTTTAGTAGTGGCTGGGTAAAAGTGCTGGAATTCAACGGACCCAATAGATGAAAGTATTACCTCATAATGCATTCTGTATTTGTAAGTTGGGACACCATATGATACTGTATCAAAATATATGGTCATAATATGCCATGGATTGTCTTTCCATTGTAAGTTGATTGGCTCAAGAAGAAGTATTGCTTCATCTTTTCATTTTTATCAAATACTTCAATATTTTCATTTCCTTCCTCAGCAACGGCTGAAGAATAAGATGGAGGGTTATTACCTTGAACTTGTCTGGATTGTATAAAATTCATGAACTCCATGTACATCGGATGTTCAGTATTAATTCCCGATGTTCTTGTGTGTGCTTCTGTAATGTTCAAAGATATTAGCTTCTGATTTCCTATTTGAGCCAACATATTATCTCTTTCCATAGGTGTTTTTCCTCTCCCTCTTCCTCTATTAGAGGAAGAACTTCCAGACAACATCATCATCTTGCTATTAAGAGACAAAGAGTTATTAACTTAAATATTCTCTATTAAGAAAATTTGGAAGACTATTATTTGTTCCCTTTTTATAATGTATTTCAAAATCGAACGATGTCAACAAAGCTTGCCATCTTGCAAACATTTGTTTAGAAACATCATGTTTTACGTCTTTATTAAATATGGATTTAGCTGCTTGACAATCAGTTTTTATGACAAACTTTTGATTATATAAGTCTCCTTATATCTCTTTAGCTACAGTGGCATAAATTGTTTAGCTGTTATTCCATTTTTCAAAATAAAACTGGATAAAATACTCTTGCCCTTTATTAGGAGAGATTTGTTTTAAAAGTCCTCCATAGCCAATGTCTGAAGCATCTGTCTACGCTATCTTTTGCCAATTTGGATTAGCTAAAGTGAGACAGGGCAGGTTATTAACTTTTGTCTTGATATATTTTACTGCTTACGTGTGGTCCTTCAACCAAGCTTGAGGATTCTTTCTGAGTCTATCATATAAAATGGTCGTATTTTTGGCTATGTCCTTTATAAAAGGAGAAATATAATTTAAGCTTCCTAAAAATCGTTGGAGCTGGGTTTTATTGGAAGCAAATCCTATACTTCTTTGAATAGGAATTATTTTTTCTTTTTCTATATTGTGCCCTAAAAACCTGACATTCGTTTGAAAAATATGCATTTTTGGTTTAGATATGATTATGCCATTTTGGATAATAATTTTCTTAAATAAATCAATGTGTTTAAAGTGCATTTCCAAAGTTTTTGGAAATACTAAGATATCATCTATATAAACAATAATAAAATTGCTAAAAGAATTAAAAATATCATTCATAATCTTCTAAAATTTTGAAGGGGCATTTTTTAAACCAAAAGACATGACATTCCATTCATATTGTCCCATTGGAACATTAAAACCTGTTTTTTATTTATCCTCTTCAGAAATTTGGATTTGCTAATAACTCGATTTTAAATCAAATTTTGAAAATATAGTAGCATCATGAAGTCGATCTAGAAAATCTTTTTTATTAGGAATAGGATATATGATCCATTTTAAAACTTTATTAAGAGGTTTATAATTTATAACCAATCTAGGTACTCCTCGTTCTTGCTCAACCTGTTTATTAACATAGAAAGTAGTACAGGACCATTGAGACTTTGAGGGCCTTACTAATCCCTTCTGCAAAAGAGTATTAATTTCTTTTTTACATAAGTCTAGATATTCGATATTCATTTGGCAAGGTCTTGCCTTAGTGGGAATATTATCATCAGAAAATTCTTCTTCATATGGAAGGCTGACTACACGCTTTTTCCTTTCCCAAAACACATTTAGATGGTCCCCACATATTTGTAGAGAGAATTGATTCCTTAAATTTTTAATTTTTCCTTGGATTTTAGGATTTTGTAAATTCTCTTATATAGTGAGACTACAAATCTCATTTTTAGGAAAATCAATTTGTTTTTTATAAAGAAATCATATCTTTAACATCATTTACAAATTTGGAAATGGTTGAGATATAAAATCTATTCTTATTTTTCTTCCTTCAAAAGTACCAGTTATTCCGGTCTCATCCCATAAGGTTATAGGATATATATGCCAGAAAAAGACATTCCTAAGATAATTTCGTTAGAAATATTTTTTTATCAACACAAAACTTTCAGGCATACAAATATTATTTGTACATATATAAGCTTTAGGAATTTATATTCAATATCTATTTTATGACCGCTAGCATTTCGAAGACTATGAGTAGTCTTCTTAAAATATCTTGACGGAATTAATCCTTCCTGGATACAATTTAAATCAGCTCCACTATCAATAAGAGCAAATTTTTTTTTTCAAGTTATAATCAATAAAAAAAGTTATTTTTGCCAAGGGTTTATGAGCTCTAATGAGCTGAATAGTTTCTAAAAATAAATTCTTATTATCTGTAAACTCATTAGGAATATCAGAAAGATTAGCTTCAACCATAACATGTTTCCCATGATGATTATTATCATCCTTATTTTCTATATAAGTAATTCTTTCATCAAGAAACATATTATGATTTTTGAGAGAAGATATTTCTGAGATTATTAATCTCCTCAACCAAATCTTGAATTGTAGTGGGAATATGATCCCTTTGAGACCTAAGTTTTAGCTGTCTCCTTACTTCTGCCATAATATAAACATTATTATGGGTGAGATTTCTTTTAGGAATTATAGTATTACTAGTGGAGGTACTAGTACTACCAATTTTGTCAATATTTTGGGACCTTAACATTGGATCATCAATCATCTTGAGCCTCTCTACCCAATTATCATTACTGATAACATTGATATTTAAATCATTGAATTGAGAATACAACTGATAGAATTCGTCTTTGTCCTTATTATCACAAGGTTGGCCAATCTGACAAGATATATATTCTTTTTCGGAAGAGGTCATATAATTTTCGTCATGAAGAACCCTCATATTTTTGCTTGTAGAGGACTCCTCTCCATCAATACAATTAGGGCTAGAACAACCCGAAGACGAATTTAGGAGGATCTCTTACATAAGGAATCTTTAATATTATCTTTATATCAAGATTCTTAATCTTATCTTTGACCTTACAATCTCTAGTATAATGACCTATTCTACCATATTTGTGACAGACATTTGATTTGTTATTTCTAAAAAAATTCTCTTTTTCCCTTATAATCCATTTTTCTTCTTTCACGCTTGTCTAACCATTTCTTTTTTTTTTTGTACTACCTATGAGTCTTTTCCTTATAATCTCTTTTTCCTCTATGTCTATTAGACTTCTTAGAGGATTTAGGCATATCGAATGAGAATTGCTCACAATTTTTTTCTAATTGTTGTCTCTCATTCAAATGATATCTTTTAATTTGTTGATTCAACTTGATCTCGTTGCAAAAAGAGAGGCCTTCTTGGGTGAAAACACTTATAAGGTTTTCATAAGTATAATCGTCGCAATTAATACTCACCCCATCTCTTCTAAGGGCTTTTCAAACCCTTTCTGCAAATAGTGCAGGGAGTCCGTCTATAAACTTGGACTTTCAGTGGGAGTTATTACATTCAGGTATTTCCATAACTCTAGATAGGAAAACATCCTTGTACCACCTAAATGATGAAAGAGTTTTACATCTAAGGTTTTGGAGCATTGTCCTAATGGTTTTACTATTATCCAACTATCTTCCAGAAAGATGTTCTATAATGGTTAGGACCAAGGTGTAGACTACATTTGGAATCATTCCATTTTCATCCTTAACAACATTCAAAATGGCCATATCTGAGAGATAATTATCCCACCAACCCTTTAATTGGCCTGTAAATTCGGCAATAATCATGTTGGCTGTATCCTTTTCAAAATTATTGTTCGCCTTGGAGATCGTACTATACATAAGAATTGTATGAGATAGAGTATAAATTTACCTATAAGTAAAACCATCAATATTTCACTCATAAATTTATGTCCCGCTAAAACTATTGGAGACGTAATATTCTTTCTCCTCCAAGAGAATATCTTGAGGAGTAGGCCTAGGATAGTAATACATCCTTTGAATCAGTTTTCTAGCATGTTTATTTGAGATTTTATTAATTTCATCTGGAATATTATTCCTATCAGAGGCATCAACTTCACTTAAATGGAGGAGATTAATATTTAACTCCTGAAACCTTTCTGGAAGCAATATTTCAATATTATCAGGCTTTGATAATTTAAAGTCCTTAATTTCTAGAGGGGGTTGAATAGTAGGAGTAACCTTCTCCTTTCCTTTATCAGAGTTTTTAGACTTCTCTAATTCAGAACATAAATAGCTAATTTTATCATTTAAAGAAAGAATATGTTCTCATAGAAAGCTCACATAGACATTCGTGTAATTTTTTTGCCTTATCAATGTTTTAATATGCTTAGCAGAAATAAAAGCATAATCACTTTCAAACATTTCTGCGAATGCCGTAAAATACAAAGTCTTATTATGTTTTTCAATTTGGAAAGATTGTTGAGGAGTTAAAAGAGATTTGGTAATAGTACCATAAGATAGTTTATAATCTTGTTCTAACATGAAAATATAATCATAAACGTATTTTGTCATGAACCATGGTACAAATGCAATAGCTTTATTAACCTTAGAAAGATATTTATAAAAATATTCTTGGAAAAATGTTTGTTGAGTTTTATCAAAACTTTTAAAAAACCATTTTCTAAAAGGTTACCATTTGGGCTGAAAAATTCATTTGAAATCTATTTTCTTACCGATGATCCCGATCTAAATCAAGTTCCGATCTATCCATTCAAACGATTTGGGAAGTCCATAGACATAGTAGGCTCCATATTAGGAGTAACAATACGATTTTCAATTTTATTATTATCAACTTTTTTTCCTTCTTTCATATAAGAAGTGGATGCTCTGAAGTTATCTTCATCTCTAATATGAGAAGTAGATGTTCTAGATGGCATATCAACAATATAATCAACATGAGATATGTAAGAGGAGTTAGATCTAGCATTCTTGAAGAAAAACCTATATTATCAGCATAATTCATCAATAAATTCTGATAAGTGACTTTAATTTTTACTATTCCATCAGGTGTCTGCTTAATATTAGAAATATCAGGGTTTATATTATTTTTGGGGAATTTTTTCCAATTCTAATTTATGTTATCCCTTATAGTTTCCATGAAGCTCTCAGGTAAACCTCTTAAAGTGAGTGGCTTAAAAGCAACTTGCACCAACCCAATATGCATAAATCTATATGTTTCTCTATACGGGGTAAAATCACTTCCAGACAATAATCTAAAAGTACCATGATCAGAATCCATAGTAATAGTTTCTTCTGTGGTCTTGATAATTTGTTTAAATCCCATTTTTACAAAAGTACCCATTTGGTATATAACGTAGGGTTGAATTTTAGGAATAGTCCATTTATTAAGAAGATCTAGTTGTTGAGGCATATCATATTCCTCTTTTCTACTGGTTTTAACAGTAGTATGTTTTTTAATGATGTTCATAAAATTAAGATGTGTCGGACTAACAACACCTATTTCTACTATCAACATGGCTCTGATACCATTTTATAGTTGGCAGGATCACTTCAATGTAACTACGGGTTCGTTTACGGTTCATGTAATCTAAGGATAGAGAGAACTTTTACGGTTCCAACATAGCCCAAACAATACCTCAATAATGGTTAACATGGGTCTTACCAGTAACATTAGACTAATCCAAGATCTTTCAATCTCTGAACTACACTACCTCGACCTTAGAGACATCAGAACAATCCTTTTCTCACCATGTATTAATAGTTTAAGTTTCTGTTAGTCCAACTTCATTTGTAGTTACCCTTCGTTAGAAAAAGGACTTTACTGCTCTTATTGATATTGGAGCTGATTTAAATTTTATCCAGAAAGGATTAATTCCGTCAAGATATTTTAAGAAGACTACTCATAGTCTTCGAATTGCTAGCGGTCATAAAATGGATATTGAATATAAAATTCCTAAAGCTTATATGTACAAATAATATTTGTATGCCTAAAATTTTTGTATTGATAAAAAATATTTCTAACGAAATTATCTTAGGAATGCCTTTTTTCTGGTCTATATATCCTATAACCTTATGGGATGAGACCAGAATAACTGGTACTTTTGAAGGAAGAAAAATAAGAATAGATTTTAAATCTCAACCATTTTTAAAATTTGTAAATGAAGTTAAAGATATGATTTCTTTAAAAAATAAGCAAATTGATTTTCTTAAAAATGAGATTTGGAGTCTCACTATAGAAGATAATTTACAAAATCCTAAAATTCAAGGAAAAATTGAAAATTTAAGGAATCAATTCTCTCTACAAATATGTGGGGACCATCCAAATGTGTTTTAGGAAAGGAAAAATCATGTAGTATATTAAGAAGAATTTTCTCAGGATAATATTCCCAATAAAAGACCTTGAGAAATGAATTCTGAATATCTAGACTTATGTAAAAGAGAATTTAATACTCTTTTGTAGAAGGGATTAATAAGGACCTCAAAGTCTCGATGGTCTTGAACTGCTTTCTATGTTAATAAACTGGTTGAGTAGGAACGAGGAGTACCTAGATTGGTTATAAATTATTAACCTCTTAAGAAAGTTGTAAAATGGATCAAATATCATATTCCTAATAAAAAATATTTGCTAGATCGACTTCATGATGCTATTATATTTTCAAAATTTGATTTAAAATCGGTTTATTGACAAATCCAAATTTCTTAAGAGGATAAATATAAAACAACTTTTAATGTTTTAATGGGACAATATGACTGAAATGTCATGCCTTTTGGTTTAAAAAATGCCTCTTCAGAATTTCAGAAGATTATGAATGATATTTTTAACCCTTTTAGCAATATTATTATTGTTTATATAGATGATATCTTAGTGTTTTCAAAACTTTGGAAATGTACTTTAAACACCTTGATTTATTTAAGAAAATTATTATCCAAAATGGCTTGGTCTATTACTACACCAAAAATGCATATTTTTCAAACAAATGTCAGGTTTTTAGGGCACAACATAGAAAAAGGAAAAATAATTCCTATTCAAAGAAGTATAGAATTTGCTTCCAAGTTCCCTGATATCATAAGTGATAAAACCCAGCTCCAACGATTTTTAGGAAGCTTAGATTATATTTCTCCTTTTATAAAGGATCTATCCAGAGATACGTCTATTTTATATGATAGACTAAAAAAAAATCCTCAAGCTTGGTCGAAGGAGCACACGAAAGCAGCAAAACATATTAAGACAAAAGTTAATAACCTGCCTTGTCTCACTTTAGCTAATCCAAATTGGCAAAAATAGTGGAGACAGATACTTCAGACATTGTCTATGGAGGAATTTTAAAACAAATCTCTCCTAATAAAGGGTAAAAGTATCTTATCTAGGTTTATCCTGGAAAATGGAATAATTGCCAGAAAAATTAAGCCACTATAGCTAAAGAGATATTGGCTATAGTCAAAAGTGTTTTGAAATTCCAAGGAGACTTATATAATCAAAAGTTTGTCATAAAAACTGATTGTCAAGCAACTAAATTCATCTTTAATAAAGACGTAAAATATGATGTTTCTAAACAAATGTTTGCAAGATGGAAAGAATTGTTGGCACCGTTCAATTTTGAAATACATTATAAAAAAGGAATAGTTAATAGTCTTCCCAATTTTCTTACTAGATAATAATTAAGTTAATAACTCTTTGTCTCTTAATAGAAGGATGATGAGGCCGTCTGGAAGTTCTTCCTCTAATAGAGGAAGAGGGAAAACACCTATGGAAAGAAATAATATTTTGGCTCAAATAGAAAATCAGAAGCAAATAGCTTCGAACATTGCAGAAGCATACACAAGCACATCGGGAATTAATACTGTACATCCGATGTACAGAGAATTCATGAATTTTATACAATCTAGACAAGTTCAGGGTAATAAACCACCATCTTATTCTTCAGCCGTTGCCGAGGAAGGAAATGTTAATATTGAAGTATTTGATAAAAATGAAAAAGATGAAGTAATACTTCATCTTGAGCCAATAGACTTACAATGGAAAAACAATCAATGGCAGATTATGACCAGATATTTTAATACAACATCATATGTTGTCCCAACATACAAATACAAAATGCATTATGAGGCAATACTCTCATCCATTGGGTCTGCTGAATTTCAACACTTTTACCCAGCCACTACAAAAAAGGTTTATAACTTTTCAAAATTTATTAGAAAAATGATATTCACCCCAGATAAGCACCATGAAGTAAAGGGAATACACTCATCCAGAACAAAAGATTGCGGTCAGATTTAATTATTGGGGTTATATCGAAATCTTTAATAAAGCCTTGTTATATGAGAATGCTAATAAAAAGCACTCATAGTTTATAAAAATATGCTCTCATGTCTTTAAACAACATATACCAAATTGGTTTTGTCAGTGGTGGATTTTATATGGCCCGTCTGTGAATATACTCCCGGAAGAATACAAAAAATTATATGCTGAATGGGTTGATGTATCAAACAAATTAATAAAATTACAAAAATATGATATATATTTTAAAGGAATGCCATTAATGTGTTTTTTTTTATATAGAATTCTCTATTCCATGGATAATGAAATGGACAATAGAAGTCCAAAATGAATGAAGAAGGATTTCCTTGCTTAGGGAGAAAATTTCATACAAAATTTTGGAGTAAATCACTCCAGAGAGATGCTGAAGGAAAGGTCCATGGACAGGAGATTATAGACTCCATTAACGATTCTATTGAGGTTAGTAAGCATCAATCAGAAGTCATACAAGGCAGAGATAATATTAGTCCTTTTAAAAGAATAACAAGGAAACTACAAATGGAGAAGGGGGCTATCTCCAAATTAGAACTTCTTGCATCATAAATGGAAGAAGTCAAGAAAGATTTAATAAAAAATAGGGGCCTAGAATTTTTGGACAATATATCTATGGCTACATCCAATGAGGAAGAAGACATTTGTATAGCAGGAGAATCCCAAAGTGTTCATAGCACGGATGGACATTAAAACAATTCTTCAACAGTTCAAGAACTAGATAGAAGAATCTTCCAGTTCAGACAAACTACAGGAAAACTAGACCACTAAAGACTAGATGATAAGACACCAGCTTTTATAAAAGTTAGAATAATTGTATGCTTTTGTAAAGTTACGGACCCCAATTTCGGTCCAATAATGTAACATGACGTAAGACCTTACGTCATGAATTTTAGATTTTTCTTCATATCCTTTCTATATAAGGATCTCTTTGTATGAATTAGGGAGGCTTTGGCCAACCTTTCTTGTACTTCCTTTGTAATCCACAAATATCTCTTTATACTTTGGAGAGTTATTGTTGAAAGATATCCAATTAAGGTATTTCTCTTTCCTATTTTATTATTTAAAATGTTTTAAAGATTTTAATAACCTAAATGATAGGCTAAGCAACTCGTGTTGGACTAACAATAACTTAAACTATTAAGACATGGTGAGAAAAGGACTGTTCCGATGTCTCTAAGGTCGAGGAGTGTAGTCCAGTGATGGGAAGATCTTGGCTTAGTCTATTGTTTCTGGTAAGGCCCATGTTAACCATTATTGAGGTATTGTTTGGGCTATGCTGGAATCGTAAAAGTTCTTTCCATCCTTAGATTACATGAATTTTAAACAAACTTGTAGTTACATCGAAATGATCTAGAAAATGACTGTTTCGATGTCTCTAAGTTTGAGGTAGTATAGTCCAGGGATTGAAAGATCTTGGATTATTTTGGTGTTCCTGGTAAGGCCCATGTTAATCATTATTGAGGTATTGTTTGGGCTACGTTGGAACCGTAAAAGATCTTTCCATCCTTAGATTACAGAAATCGTAAACGAACCTGTAGTTACATTGAAGTAATCATGCCAACTATAACATGTTGATAGTAGAAATAGGTGTTGTTAGTCCGACACATCTTAATTTTATGAACATCATTAAAAAAAAACATACTACAGTTAAAAACAGTAGAAAAGAGGAATATGATATGCCTCAACAACTAGTTTTTCTTGATAAATGAACTATTCCTAAAATTCAGCCCAAGGTTATATACCAAATGGGTACTTTTGAAAAAATGGGATTTAAACAAATTGTCAAGACCACAGAAGAAACTATTACTGTGGATTCTGATCATAGTACTTTTAGATTATTGTCTGAAAGTGATTTTGCCCCTTATAGAGAAACATATAGATTTATGCATATTGGGTTGTTATAAGTTGTTTTTAAGCCACTCACTTTAAGAGGTTTACCTGAGAGCTTCATAGCATCTCTAAGGGATGGTAGAAATCAGAATTGGAAAAAATCCCTGATAGGGACGGTTCAAACCAGTTTGGCCTATTGCCCTGTGTATTTTAATGCCTATCCTAATTTACAAACTTGTTTGAATGATGAAAATTAGATAAATAGTTTAATATTAAGTATAAAATTGCATGGTTATGATTATTTGTCTGGTACTGAAGTTATATGTATTTGCTATAGAATTTACTATAAACCATGATATACTTGAACCGGTTGGTGTTTTTTAAAAATTTGGGGCAGCACAAAAAGATTGAAAATGTCTCTCAATTGATTGAAATGACTTTCAATAAGCTTTCAATAATTTTATTAAGCATTGAGGGACTTTAAATAGCCAACATAAAACACATAATCTGCATAATTTAAAATATAAACAACTTAAAATATCTCAACAACATAAAAAAACAAACTAAAAATCAAATTTCAACTTTATTCAAACTAAATAACTTATTTTGCTGAAAGTTACTGCAGTAACTAAAAGCAAACTTCAACACTCCTCCTTTGCTTTAGGTACTACAATTGAAAAAAATGCTCCTCTTCAAATTTTGCTTTAGTAGTTGATGCTGGATTTTTTTCATTGTTTTTGAATTGCAAAATTTCTTCTTTTTTCTTTTTCTTCTTTTGATTTTGTTCTTCAAAAACACATGTGATGACATTGTCTTGTGTAGAAGTTTTTTTGAAAGTATTTTAATCTGAACTTTTGTATGACTTGCAGAGAGAAGTTGTAAGGGTTTTTCTTCCATCAGAACCTCACATATCACATAGGTTTCAAAATATGACTTTATTCTCACAGGCCAAATTTGATAGTTTTTGTCTGTGAAATTTTTTGGGGCATTCAAAGAGAGGTTGTTGCTTGCCATTATTTTGGTTAAAAAATGATTTAGAAAAGCTGTGCATTGAAAAAAGCATGGGTTGGAAAGGTAGCCTTGATGGGTTAAAAAAGGTAGCCCTTGCGGGTTAAAAATGTATGGTAGTTCTTTGGAAGATTTCACAGATCCCTTCCGATCAATGAAACTCTGACCACTGTTGGTGTTTTTAAAAAAGATGGGGCAGCACAAAAAGATTGAAAATGTCTCTCAATGGATTGAAATGACTTTCAATAATTTTATTAAGCATTGAGGGGCTTTAAATAGCCAAAATAAAACACATAATCTGCATAATTTAAAATTTAAACAACCTAAAATATCTCAACAACGTTAAACAAACAAACTAAAAATCAAATTTCAAATTTATTCAAACTAAATAACTTATTTTGCTAAAAGTTACTGCAGTAACTAAAACCAAACTTCAACAGAACCCTATGTGTAAAATTATGGATTTTAAAAATGAAACGATTCTTATAGAAATAAATCTTAGTAAGTCTAAAGTTAAAACTAGAAGGCCCATTAAATGGGATGAAATTTACTTTCTTAAGGAGTGGGTAATTGAAGAGGTATCCCCACCCAAAAATAATATAAACCCTGATATTTATGATATTGAGCAGACACTTGATGGGACACTAAAAATTAAATTCACTGATCATAATTTATTGATAAATTATGATGGTAATATATGTTTTCCTTCAAGAATGCTTAGATCTAACTCATCTTACATATCTCCTGTTGATTATATTGTTGATATTCCATCTAGAGCATCTACTTCTCAGATTAGA
>JAJOOO010019254.1:0-16896 GCA_029582685.1 Solanum piurae | reverse complement strand
ACCTAAAGGTAGTACTTAGCATGTATAGTATTATGGGGTGCTATGCATGCATTGCACAAGTATGACTTAGGGTCATTAAAGAGAAGTAGTGAAATAGGATTGTGCTAGAGTTGCCTTTCCTAGTTATAGTTGACTAAAGGTGAGAGATTTCCTTAGTTATGAGAGTTAAGCTAATAATGAGGCCAAAGTAGGGTGAATATGAGTAGGATGACTTCAAGTCTATGCTTAGTGTGAAGGGTAGTATGGGATGCCTTTCATGCATTGCACAAGTGTGTCTTGGGGTTACTTAGAAGTATGGTACCATTATGGCATAGAGAAGCTTAAAAGTTGACCATGTATATAGATTAAGGTTAAAATGACATGAAGACCTAAGTCTTGAATGTGAAGGTGGACTATCCCCAAGAATGACCAAAGAGAGGTACTTAGCTTGGATGGTAGTAAGGGATGCTATCCGGGCATTGCACAAGTATACTTGGAGGTGGCTTGTGAAGTAGTTCTGTTGTAACATGAAGGACTTAAGGTTGAAGTATGTAACCATGGAAGTCTAAGTAAAGACTAGGCCATGAACATGATGTATCTCCTTTGCTCATTAAATATATCTTATGTGACTTGTGTTTATATGATGCTTATATTGGAGACCATGCTATGACTATGATGATTATATTGTGATTATGTTATTATCTCTTATGCTTATGTCTTATGTTGACTAACTATTTGAGATGCTCTTGATGTTGTGTTAGCTTTCATACTTAGTACATTTTGTACTAACGAATATTGCCTGCATTCTAACCAAATTTAGGATTAGAGGCTTGTGTTGCTTTGGAGGCAATAGTTTCAAGGGTTTAGAAGAATTGAAGAAATGGTGAGTCATCATAGCTTCGAGGATGAACCCTTTATTTTCTTATGTCAT
Source organism: Solanum piurae (assembly GCA_029582685.1). Classification (NCBI taxonomy): domain Eukaryota; kingdom Viridiplantae; phylum Streptophyta; class Magnoliopsida; order Solanales; family Solanaceae; genus Solanum; species Solanum piurae. The sequence continues at coordinate 15,986 of JAJOOO010019254.1, read as the reverse complement.
TTCTTTATGTTCTTAGACTATTGTATGGGTTGTGTCTCAAGAGTTTATTCTAAAGTTGTATTAGATAGTCTGAGACAAAGAGTATAGAAAGACTTCCGCTTGTTGCTTTTATGAAATATGACTTTGATTGTAAAAGTTTTATATTTTTTCATATTTTCAATTATATTACCTATGTTATGATGCAAAGGGCTTGTATTAGACCCCTTCGGGGTCGATTACGCCGTGTTACATCTAGGGGGTACCCTTGGGTTGTGACACCACTAGGTGAAGACTTCCATCTCATGAGACATACTTAGGGAAATCCAGACTCTACTAGGTGAGGGTTCCCATATTGGAAGCCCGAACTCAACAAGGTGGGAACCTCCATCTCATTTTAATATCCACTCGGTGCTAGGCCTAATCCCACAAGATAATTGTTAAGTCTCTACTTTGACTCAATTTTCATAGAAAAATGTCCTTGACAATCAATCCAAGTTAATTCAATAAAACTCTATAGATCATGTTTGAGAAACTATCACCATTCATGTTCTAAGTATAAAGGCTTTTTAGCCTTCAGTTAAATTAGGTGAGATAAGCCTTTCAACCCTAGAACCATTACTATGTGAGAACACCTTTCATATTAAGTTCATTATGAGTTCATGAGAATAACTTTTCAATCAACCCACAACAACAACCTAATCAGTAACACTTCACTCTCAAAGTGTACTGATAGCATTTACATATATTCTATAAAAAAACATGCATACATTCATAATATAAATCATATGGGTAAACCTTCCACAATATTACTTTATACAATTGAGCATACAACATAGCTCCACTCTCAAGACCTTACCATTCTTAACATTTACATATATTTCATAATCATGCCTAATTCGCATACTTTGCCCTTCTAGGATCAAAATAACACATTCTATCAACACATCTAGAATTCACTACTTTAGACATGGATAATAACTTATAATTCAAGTAATTCAATTACTACATGCACAATCCTATAACATTCTCCTTACATCAATCAATACCCACACTTTGAGATGTAACTTGGAAAAATAGGGGAATTCAACATAAAACCATATAAAATCATCAATTTATCCATAATAAAACATAATTTAATCATTAAAAATGAATTTGAAAGGAATCCATGAGATTGAAGTCTAACCCTAAGTTTTGGAATTTCTAGCTTTGAAATTAAGGGTTTTGAAGGGGCTCCATGGATGAAGAGCTACCATACCTTGGTGATGAATCCCCAAGAAATTGAGAAGAAAACCCTTGTTCTTTGAAATCCTAGGCTCCGATTTCCTTCTTCTTCTTCTTCTTTTTCCTTGAGTTCTAGTAAGAGAATTCTTTTGGTGAAGGTGAATTCTTTTGGGAATTTAGAAATAATGATTTTGAATCACTTAATTAAGGGTCTAATAGCTTTATATAGGTGGTCTAATTACTAATAAAACAACACCTCTTAGCTCCTAATTATTTCTAGAAATTTGCCTTAACCCCCAACTTAAACTGACTTAAGCCTAAGACTGCCTCACCCACGAGCCGTGGGTGGACACATGGGGTGTTCTGGTCTTCCGTGGGTGGTGGTCTGCAAGTGTAAATTTGGGGTCTTGACCCACGACCTCTCACCCACGGGGTGTGGGTCCATCCACTGGTCGTGGTCCCCCTTCGTGGGTGGACTATTTTGGGCAGCTTTTTGGGTTGTTTCTAGGGTCCTCCTCAAGGACCCTTGGTTTGTCCTTGGGTAGTCATACCTTGACTATTAACCCCTAAACCCTTCATTCTAAGTACGGGAAGTCATATCTACGACTCTAACCCTCGCGTCAAACTTTAGAACCGTCACATAACGCTCTAGTTTAGTCTACTAGATTCCGAGTGTTACAATTATATATGTGTTGAGATGCAAGTTGTGATGTATTGTAGGTACTATGTTTTCCTATGAGATGTAAATTGTTAAGTTGGCTTGGTTTGATTTCTATACAAGTTGTAGTATGTGGAGGTTCAGATGGTATGTTGGAGTACATGTGTTCAATATTGCTTTACTTAGGGTTGATTAGAGAGGATTGTTGACTACCATTGTTGTTTGGTACTCACTCTCCTGTTTTGTACATTTGTATGGTTACAATCTCGGATCATCTTGATCATTCCCCTTCTCATCTTCATCTGAGGCTTGCTTTGAAAGTTCATGAGGTAGTTACTCGTCATCTCGACAAACATCTCATAATCTTTCATATGTCCTTATACTATTCTAGATATGGATACATTCACACTTGTATTTCTTTTGAATCTATCGTAATACTTAGAGGCTTTTCCACCTGACACCACATTTTGGAGGTATTGATGAGTCCTATATTTTGACTCATTTAGGGCTTTGTTCTGATAGTTTGTTGTCCACAAATTCCTGATTTATGCTCCAAACTAATGTTAAAATGTTGATTTGTAGCAAGGAAGGCAAAAAGAGCAAGGCAAGGACACTACCGGGTGAAAATGAGCTAAAAGATGAAAAGGCTGAAGATAGCAAAATGCCGAGAATCGTCAAAGCCACTCGGTGAATCATCGAGTGGCACTTCATCTCGCCTAAAGTTCTAGACTGCCAGCCCTAGCGAGAAGCCAACTTGGCGATTGATTTGGACCTTCGGTAAACCGCCGACCGGATCGATAACACATTCTGCCTAAAGTTACAGAGCCTTGAGGATAAAAAGCCAATGCAGACCGACGATGGAAAGAAGTTATTGGCGCATCACCAACCGAATCGGCGACGCTCGACTTACCTCGCCTATTGGTCCTTGCAGCTGAAATTTGGGAAAGTAAGAATTGAATTTCAAGGTCAAAAGTGTTTTGGTTTTTATTATTGAAGTCCATTTTCAGTTTTCTTTAGTTTTTGAGTATTTTTCCCCATTGGAGAACAACTTAGAAGGGTTTCTCAACTAGATTGGAAGTGTGTCTTTGATTTTTAGCACTTTGGATCATTTTGAATACTTGGATTACAATACCTTGATCATGGAGAATGTTTTGGGTATTAATTTCTATCTTTTTACGATGCTTGGCTAAAACCCCAATTATTGGGATGTGATTATTTACCTAATTAGCTTATAGGTATTGTTGTTTAATGATGTAAATGTTGTTTTAATGTGGGTTTGATCGATAGATGAGTAGTAATTTATGAATTATAGTTGCAAAAAAATATTTACCCTAGTGTTTTGGGATTGCTCGAGAGAGAGGTTCTAAAGCCACAGTTATCGATTGATGATTGTAGTGTGTGGGTTGTTATGGGTTCAGCTCGAGAGAGTGAATCTTAACTCACTCCTACCTATCTAGCTCGAGAGAGTAGATAAATTAAGGGTTTGGATTGTTTTGTAGTGTCAACCTTATCGAGTTTCGAGAGAACTCGCCTGAACCGTAATAGTTGTTCGAGAGAAAACTATTGCACCTATAGTCTAGCCTACCAATACTGATTCAACACTTTATTAATAGACATCAATTACCCATATAGTGAAATTAGCTTATAATCGATCACATCCCGAGAACTTTGTCCTACTTGTCTTATTCCATGTATAGTGATTATTGTAGTTGTTAATTGACACCTTAAAATCCCCCATCTGACATTCGTTGTCAAACCTTTGACTTATTTTGTTTGATTTTGACAATGTCTACTTTTATAACTGATTAGAAATGCATTTATACTTCCAAATTGAATTTGATATGGTACCGCTCCCTGTGGATTCGACCCCGACCTTTGTTTGGGTTATATACTAGATTACGATTGCCTACACCTAGTATTAGATGATGTGTAGTTGAGCGCTTATCAATAATGGTGCCGCTGTTGGGGAGTGGTGTTATTGAGTTCTTTTTTTGAAGTTGGTTTGTGATTTTCATTGTGTTATAGTTGAACTCTCTTACTGTTTGTTGTTGTTTGTTGCCTTGGAACAGGTGACGAAATGAACGTAAACGGTAGCAATGCCAGCCCGCTGGGCCAAAATGATGATACAGGAAATATGAATGATGTGAACAAGGCCAATGTGAATGATATACACTAGGGTGGTGTAGGTGACATCCGGTATCCACCGGACGTGGGGAATGCAGTGTTCCACTTTACGAGAACAATGCTGCAACTCTTGCAAATGAAGGGGTTATTTGGTGGTTTGGCGCATGAAGACCCTCACAACCACATTAAAAACTTCGTGAACATTTGTGGCCCTTTATCATTCAAGAATGTATCCCAAGATTCGATTAGACTCAAGTTGTTCCCAATCTTACATATAGGAGAGCCTACCAAATGGTTAGCCGATCTCCCAAGGGACTCAATCACGACTTGGGATGAATTGAGTGAAGCGTTCTACACAAGGTTCTTTCCTCCTTCGAGGATGATGTCTTTGAGAGATAATATCCAAGGTTTCAAATGCTTGGATGGTGAGCCAATCCACAAGACTTGGCTCCACTTTCAGAAATTACTACTTCAATGCCCGACTCATGGACTCCCAAACAATGTCTTGCGATAGTACTTCTTAACATTTAGGGAGTGGCTGATCAACTTGTCCAAGGTAGTATTATGTAGCAGCAATTTGAGATTGCTTCTGTGTTGCTTGATAACATAACCAAAATAAATCGAGGATGGTATACAAGAGGTGATCAAGTGTCTCCCTTAACATTTAGGATGACGAAGGAACAGATTGAAAAAGAGCAAGAAAGGGACCAAAACATGGCTAAAATGATGACCCAATTAGATCTCTAGTAAAAAAATGTAATTGGTAGTTGTACTAGAGCCAGTTAATGATGTTGGTGTTAGCGGGGTGAACCCCGAGGATGCGCATTCTGATGCTCTTTACAATGAGGAAGTGAGCTTCCTTGAAAATAAAGGTGGTGGTTTCTGTCCGAGCTATCCTAGGTCGGGCGGGAATCAAGGTTGGAATAGAGAAGGTGATAATGGTTGGAGAGACCGTGAAAGGGAATGGCGTGATCACAATGCAAGTAGGAATGAGAGTGATGGGGACAAAGAGAGATATGTACCTCCCCATGAGCGTCAAAATACCAAAGATCAAAAAGTTGACCCGGAGAATTTTTGCACTGAAGATATGCTCTCATGCATTCTCAATAAAGTGAAAGGGTAAAACAAAGTGTTGAAAGAGATGAAGGATGACGTCTCAACTCTTAACCAGATGGTGACTTCTCACTCAGCCTCCATTAAACAGCTGGAGACACAATTGGTCAAATATCGACTCATTTGAATCCAAGGCCAAAAGGAGGGCTGCATAGTGACACAATGGCCAATCCAAAAATGAAGCTTGAATTGGTATATCTATCATGCCACGACGTTTAATAAGGTTCTTCTTGGGAGGCAACCCAAGTTTTTGATATTTTCAAATTTTGCTTTTGAATAACGAGTCTTGATATTGCAGGTAGAAAAAAATGTAGTAGGTGAGCTAAAAATCCAATCAGCGACACACCGAACAGGTTGGCGTGCCCGATTTGCCGGCGACTCGCCAAACAGGTTGGTAAGCTGAAGTACCACTCGGTGCATCACCGAATGGGTCGGCGACCCCGACTTACTTCACCGACTGGCGCGCGAAAGCAAGAGTTTTAAGAAGGCCAAATGGTTTTTAGTTCAAAAACCTCTTCACTTTCCAAGTTTATAACTTCCACGCTTTTTGTTCTCATTTTGCTTGGGATATTTTCCTCGGGGATTTCTTTGCTTCCTAGCTTTACAAATTTCAACATACAATGTTGGTTTTACGAACCCCATTTTTTAATAGTTGGTTTAACTCAAATGCATGATCATTTTGTGGGTGATATATGTGTGTAATTTTTTTTGGTTTATCGTATGATAGTTTGTTTGCCTGTAGTTGGTTCAAAATTGTGTTGTTGGTCGTAAACTATAAATTCAATTAAATTGAGTTATAATAGTTGGGTTGTGTTGAATATGTTGTGGGTCTAGTGGGGTGAAGTCTGAGTAACCCCGAATTGTGCTAATTGTTGAGATTTAACCAATGATGGAGCGATTGACGTCATTCTTAAGGGAGAAAGACGTTAATTTGTCAATTTTGGCCAAATCGGGAGAAGTCTGAGTACCCCGTGGCCATTGGTCTTACGGGTCTTCCTTTAATTGCATATTTTGAGTATCTAATTTTATATTTGTGGACTGCGGGCTTGATTTTTAAGTGCGGGGTGGAAATCTGGCACGTTGGGCTATTTGGCAAGCTGCGTCGAGCTCGTCGAGTGGTTCAGTGGTTCGCATAATGTTCCTTAGATCGCCCATTAATTCTCTAAATTTTGATTTTGAGTTCTGTAACTCTCGTCGATATGCCTGGGTTCGCCGAGTTCACTCGGTGACTCGCCGAATGTACTTCCTGATCGCCATTCTGTGCCCCAATTTCTTGAAATTGTTCTGTAACTTTCGGTGAGCATCTTCTAGTTCGCCAAAAGGTTTCGGCGATCCACTGAATGGCCCTGAACATCGCCAACCAGCTTTGATTTTTGAGAATTTCTTCTAGAGTTTTTGGCAAGCCCGACCTAGCTCTCTAAAGTGGTTCGGCAAGTTTTCCTACTGTTTTCTTTTCTGAAAATTTCTTAAATTTATCTAACATTTTCTACATTAATTTGCAGGTATGGCTAGACCAAAAGTCGTTGGTAGAGCATATCGCCCCAAAAGCGGGCACGTGGAATCACAATCAATGAGGAAGTGGCTGCTTCCCGTGCTAAATCTACAAAACTTCCTCCAAAACGGGGAAGGGCAAGGGCAAAGTCCCAGTGCACCCCACACCAGAGGCAGAGAGCTTCGACAGTGAGGAAATCTATGCCACGTACCTCACTCCCTCTGATCATGAGGGTAGCTCTTAGGATGGGTCTCCGATCTCCATCTCTAAGCCGGAGGATGACCAATTATTACAGGCTAGGAGAGCAGAGAGCAGAGCTACGCTCCAAATTGATGAATGATCCATCTAGAATCCCAGTGCCGCCTACGCCTCCTCCCCTTCCTCCAGCTACAGCCCCAGCACAGAGGCTCCACCAGTTCAGAGTCCTCCTCCCCGGTCACTCAACCGACTAAAGGCTGAGGGTTTAAGAGACATATTAGAAGGGAAGAGATTGTCTACCGACGGTGTGGTGGACAAACATTCGGAAGTTTGGAACACTCTAAGGTTCCATAAGTTTGAGGTTTTCACCAAACTCCGAGGCCCATACATTCCTACTTGGGTCTGGAGTTCTATTCGGCCTACGAAGAATTGGTACCAAAGGAGAAAACGAAGGAAAGTGACTTGAAGCCAGTTGACTTCATGGTTGTTCGAGGAAAGAAGGTCAAGTATAGATTTTTGGATATCAATGAGGTACTTGGGTACTCAACAGACTTCATGCACAATTACATCGATCTAGTGAAGAAGAAGACCCTGGATGATCTTAAGGGTTGGTTGGCACGCCTCCTCTCCGATGTCACCCCGAGGTAGATTGAGGAAGGTTCACCTATCGAGAAGAAGGACCTGAACGTTGTTGTCAGATACTAGTTCGGGTTCATTAACAACACCATTATGCCATCACAGAATGAGTCCATCCTCCGTCACCCAAAGGCAGCCTATCTTGGTTCCATTATATTTAGGCAGAGGTCGAATTTGGGGCTGTCGATAGAGCAAAAGATGGCCATGACGGCCAAATAGAGCCAGACCTAACTCCTATTTCCGGTGCTGATCACCGAGATATGCAGACGGGCCCGTGTTCCGAGCGATGAGAAGATGGATGTGGAGGTGATACCCACCTCTTCTACTGACATCCAACGTATTGAGACTGAGAACATACGGGATGAGGATGATAGAAAGAGGGAAGCACCATGGATACATCCCTGGAGGTCGACGTTGATATGTTGCCGACAGAAGTGATCATACCCCCTCAAGCCAGTAGGCCCTTCAGTACATCTGCCCCTTCTGTTTCAGAGACCCCTAGTACTTTTTCTACACCACTTCCCACTAGTTCTTCAGCTGCTGCTACCTCCAGACCATCTATTACCCAAGCCATGATGTACAAAATGGGCCATCTCACCCAATCTGTTGATGTGTGTGCCTTCCGAGTAGAGGTCGTTGAGTCTGGGTTGATAAGGTGAGATATTGCTTCCACTTTATATCCTATCAAGGCCGAGTTTAGGGAGAACAAATTGATGATTGAGAGCCACAAGTTGGTGTTGGATGCCCTTACAGTGAGGGTTATGGAGTGTGAGAAGAGCCAAGGGACTACCGTTGTTATGACAGCCTTAAAGGCCGATGTTGTTGGACTACGCAAAGATGTGGACGAGCTGAAGTCCACTAACTTATCGATGTTGTTTGGGACTGTGGAGATTTCTGAGATGCCGAGTGTTGATGTTTCGGCTAGTTCTGAGGTTCCCCAGGCTACTAACGGAGATGAATAAGAGTTGATGATGCTACTATTGAGTCCGAGGAAGAGACAGATGAAGAGCTACTCAATGTTAGAGATAAGGTTGTCTTTGATGACTTGGTATACATAGAGGGAGCCATGGTGGATACACTTGTACAGGCCTACTTGAGGGACGTTTCTATGGTGGGCTCTAGTGGAGCAAAGGATGTTGATATGCCGGGCACTAATGCCCAGATAAAGGGAGTTTCTAACATGTAGACTTCACCCTAGGCCTAGCCTGGATGAATGACTCTTTGCCTCCCTTTCTGTTATTTTTAGACTATTTTTATTATCTTTTTGCATTTGAGGACAACTGTTATTTTTGTTGGCGGGGTGAGGTATTTGCATACCTACCTCTATTGGGCTATTTTTGTTTTGTGAATATTGTCGTTTTATGGTTTTGTGAATGTGGGATTCGACTTTTGGTTTATATATCTATATCATGGTTTTGATCCATATGGGTCCATTATTTTGAATTGCAAATGGTTTTGAACCAATTCTAAAAGAAAACTCCACCTCTTGTTGTGTGAATGTGGTTGTTCTCTTTCCAGTGTCAGTTTTTGTCAATACCTATGATTGGAATAGTGCTCTTATTTGAACGACATGTGTGTGAAAATCTGATGAGGTGAATTGAGTTGCATAAGTCATATGTGAACTCATAGCATCTTATTGTAACTATGTGATTTGTTGAGTAGAACTCTTGAGATGACCATTGCACGTTTGCGAATATGGTTAAGTCTTGCTTTGATAATTGTGTTGAATGCCATGTGTGGTGAGATTGACTTGTAATGCATGCTTGGTTATACCTAGAACTTTCCCCGTTGGTCCAATTTGCTAATGTGAGTGAATGATAGAGATGATCTTAGGCAATTTGTGGAGAGTGAGCCAATGTCGTCATTATACCTCTTTGTGACCACCTTGTGGGAGTGTGAACTTAGTTTGGCACCATTTGAGCCTATCATTTTTTTTGGAAGAACCTTGAGCACAAGTGACCCCTTTTCATTCCCACCTATAATCTTTATAAGGCGTTGATTTTTATAAATAGCCAACTTAGGCAAAAGCCTAAGTTGGGGGTGCGGTGAAAAAGGAGGTAAATCAAGAAGTTTGAGAAATTCTCCGCTTTGAAAGATCTTGTTGGAAATGATGGAACCCTACATTCAAATAAAAAGAGAAGAAGAAAGAAAGATGAAAATCATTTAAAAAAAGAAATGTTGTGGAAATAAAGTGTGTGAAATGAGCAAAGGAAATGTGGTGTGACTTTGAGAATCAAAAGGTATTGTAAGAGAAGGTGAAACAATGGGATGCAGGCCATGCTTCATGAAGGTAGTAGTCACTAAACCTAAAAGATCATACAATTACCCTCATCCCTATTACAAACCTTAAAAGACCTTTGTTATCTTGAATGAGCTTATTATCTTGTTGATTGGAAAATACGGGCAAGCCTATGGGGAAGGATCGTGCATGTGTTGATTTTTGAGAGAGTGGGAGTTGTTTATGATTCCAAATTCTTAAAGTTGATGAGCTTTGTGTGAGCATAGAATCGTTTTTTGTGTAAGGGCATTTTAATGTTGTTGTTGAGCTTGAACTTGCATTTGAGCAAGCATTGTGAACTTGGGTCCATTTGATGATGTTTAGTCACGATTTGAAACTTAGAGTGCACAATTGAACATTGCATGTGTAGTTTTAACCTCTTGTGTGCATGTGTGTTGAGTCTTGAGTAGCATTGTTTGTACACATCTTTGTTGAACTGATTGATCTTGAAGTTTTACTTGAGGATAAGCAAAAGTTTAAGTTGGGGGTGTTTATGAGTCCTATATTTTGACTCATTTAGAGCTTTGTTTGATAGTTCATTGTCCTCAAATGCCTAATTTATGCTCCGAACTGATGTTAAAATATTGATTTGTAGCAAGGAAGGCAAAAGGAGCAAGAAAAGGACACTACTGGGCGTAAAGGAGATAAAAAGATGAAAAAGGTTGAAGATAGCAAAATGCTGAGAATCGCCAAAGCCACTCGGCGAGTCGCCGAGTGGCACTTCAGCTCGCCTAAAGTTCCAGACTGCCAGCCCAAGGGAGAAGCCAACTTGGCGATGGATTTGGACATTCGGCAAACCGCCGATCGGATCGGCGACACATACTGGATCGCCTAAAGTTACAAAGCCTTGAGGATAAAAAGCCAAAGGAGACCTGCAATCGAAAGAAGTGATTGGTGTGTCGCCAACCTAATCGGCAATGCTCAACTTACCTAGCCTAATGGTCCTTGGAGGTAAATTTGGGAAACTATAAATTGAATTTTAAAAGAGTTCAAAAGTGTCCTAGTTTTTATTGTTAAAGTCTTGTTTTAGTTTTCTTCAGTTTTTGAGTATTTTTCCCCATTGGAAAACAACTAAAAAGGGTTTCTCAAGTAAATTCGAAGTGGCTCTTTGATCTCTAGTACTTTGGATCATTTTAAACACTTGGATTACAATACCTAGATCATGGAGAATGTTTTTGGTATTGATTTCTATCTTTTTATGATGCTTGGCTAAAACCCCAATTCTTGGGGTGTGATCATGTGATTAGTTACCTAATTAGCTTATGGGTATTGTTGTTTAATGATTTAAATGTTGTTTTAATGTAATTTTGATCGATAGCTAAGTAGTAATTTATGAATTATAGTTGCAAATACAATTTTAGCTTAGTATTTTGGGCTTGCTCGAGAGAGAGGTTCTAAAACTAAGGTTATTGATTGATGATTGTAGTGTGTAAGTTGTTATGGGTTCAGCTCGAGAGAGTGAGTCTTAACTCACTCGTACCTATCTAGCTCGAGTGAGTAGATAAATTAAGGTTTTAGGATGTTTTGTAGTGTCAAGCTTGTCGAGTTTCGAGAGAACTCACCTGAACCATAATAGTTGTTCAAGAGAAATCTATTACACCTATAGTCTAGCTACCCAGAGTGAATCTGTACTTTATTAATAAACTTGAATTACCCATATAGCTAAATTAGCTTATAATCGATCACATCCCGAGAACTCCGTGTTACTTTTCTAATTCCATGATTTAGTGATTATTGTAGTTGTTAATTGACACCTTAAAAATCCCCATCTGACATTTGTTGTCAAACCTTTGATTTATTTTGTTTAATTTCGACAATGTCTACTTCTATAACCGATTAGAATCGCATCTTTACTTCCTAATTGAATTTGATACAGTACCGCTCCATGTGAATTCGACCCCGACCTTTCTTTGGGTTATATACTAGATTACGATCGCCTATACCTAGTATTGGATTAGGTGTGGTTGAGCGTTTATCAGGTATATTGAGTTATATTATGTTTTTGCATGTTTATGGTATGATTATATCTATATTTCATTCTTACTTTCCCATTTACTTTATCGACCTCTCTTGGTGGGATAAGATAAGTTCCATCATGCTCGGTTTTTGAATCGTGAAAAATGATATCAGAGCAAGGTTCATAGGTCTCACAGTGTACAAGCCATGTCTAACATAGTCTTGAGGATCGGTGAAGAGACGTCTGTTACTTATCTTTGATAGACTACTGTGACTTTTAGGAAATCCTTCACTTCTTGACTTTTTATTGTGCGTTCTTGTTCCAACCTGATTCCTATTACTTCATTCAATTCTCTCACTTATAGTGATGAATTGTCTTTGATTATTTGTGCATGCATTTGGGATGTCATCATGTTGTTTTGGTGTTAAATCTGGTACTAACACTGAAGTGGGACTTATGGAAAGGAGGTGTGGTCAGACTTGGAATGTTTTGCGATTCGAAGAGATTCAGTAAGGTTTTATTTCAATGATACATTTTGAGGATATTTGAATAGTAATGGTGAACAATGGTTTGAGGGAATGCATGAATATTTTTATCTTCTATGGTTAGTTAATCAGCAAGGAAGAGAATTCAAATGGTTTAAGTGTTAAAATATGACTTCGGTACATGTGTTTACTTGGTTAGGGTTATGGAATGTGTGACTTGTGCTATCGACCAGGTTTACGAAAGGGTGAATATCTTTTTGGGATAGATGTTGAACGGATTTGGTAATATATTGTGATTACTTCATGGGTAGAAATGTGTGGGCAACTGGGTATGATATGTTCTAGTGGTGGATCTAACGAACTTTCACGATGTGATACTAGTGGTATAAGTAAATGGAGATATCATCCATCAAGTGTGAATATGAACTACTTAAGGAGTTATTAGTTGTTTCACCTACTCGAGTAATGAGGTTTGATGTTGCATTCACATTTGAGAAACCAATTGTTGTTACTACGGGCGCTTGAGTTAGGAATTGTTTATAAGGAAAACTAAAAGATGTATTGGGTTGAACTCGACATATCCAAGAGACAAGAAAATGATATATTAAGATAAGTTCAAGGATGCAACATCTTCATGAATGTGATTTGGTTACAAAGACATAATAAAGATTGTGACATCTTTTAAAATTATTAAGTGATATTTTAATCAGGGGGAGTAACAGATGTTGCACTCTTTTCTCTTAAGAGATACTCACATTTTTTTTTTTTGAGGATGAAAAGCAGTACTAAGGTTCACCTTCGAACCTAAACCTTTCTAAAAGACTTCCAAAATTATGCAGTGAATTACGTACCTCTATCTGAAATGATGGACACCGAAAATCCATGAAGTCTGACTACCTCTTGAATATATAACTTAGCATAGTCTTTTGTTGCATGGGTAATCATTACCGGTAAGAAATGGGGTGATTTAGTCATTCGATCTACAATCACTCAAATTGAATCATTCTTCCTGTGAGACCGTGGTAAACCTGTAATAAAATCCATATTGACCATCTCCCACTTCCATTCTGGAAGATCTATATTCTGAGCCATACCACCGGGACTCTGGTGCTCTACTTTGGCTTGTTGACAATTCGGGCACTTAGAAATGAACTCTACAATACTCTTTTTCATATTATTCCACCAAAAAACTTCTCTCAAGTCGCGATACATATTTGTAGAACCCGGATGGATAGAATATTTAGAGCTATGAGCTTCCTCCATGATTCTCTCTTGGAGTTCATCCACCCTTGGCACACTCAATCTAACTTGGTACCTCAATACACCATCTCCCCCTTGTTCAAAAGCCATCACTTTTTTCTTATGAATATTTGCCTTCAATTCAAGCAAAATAGGATCTTGGTCTTATTTCTCTTTTACTTCAGACACTAGTGACGATTCATTCCCATTCATCACCTCTAATCCTCCTTCATTGGAATACATTAGTCGAACTTCTAATCGTGCAAGTCTATGAACATCTTTAGCTAACTCTTTCTTGTCTTCCTCAACATGGGTCGTACTACACCATAGACAATTTTCTCAAAGCATCAGCAAAAACATTAGCCTTACCTAGGTGATAGAGAATAGTCATTCGTAATCCTTGAGTAACTCCAACCACCTTCTCTGTCTGAGATTAAGCTCTTTTTGGCTAAACACATACTGAAGACTCTTGTGATCGGTGAACACATCTACATGAACACCATAAAGATGATGACGCCATATTTTCAAAGCAAACACTACAACAACAAACTCTAGATCATGGGTTGGGTAATTCCTCTCGTGAATCTTAAGTTAACTGGAGGCATAAGCTATAACCTTGCCATTCTGCATTAATACAAAACCCAATCCAACTCTGGACGCATCACAATACACTACAAAGTCTTGCATACCCTCTGGTAAGGTCAACACTGGGGCAGTAGTCAACCACTTTTTCAATTCGTAAAAGCTTTTCTCACAAGCTTTAGACCATTGAAACTTAACTCTTTTCTAAGTCAACTTTATCAATGGGGATGAAATAGATGATAACCCCTCAACGAACCTTCTATAATAGTCAGCCAATCCCAAAAAACTCCTAATATCAGTTGGGGATGTAAGTCTAGGCTAGTTCTCCACTGCCTCTATCTTTTGATTGTCAACTCGAATTCCATCACTGAAAATAACATGGCCTAAGAATTCCACAGACTCAAGCCAAAATTAATACTTTGAGAATTAAGCATATAAATCCTTATCCTGTAGAGTTTGGAGAACTACTCTGAGATGACTAGCATGATCTTCCTCATTCCTCAAATAGATTAGAATGTCATCAATGATTACGAAAACAAATATATCTATATAAGGCTTTGTTCATAAGGTCCATGAATGTTGCAGGAGCATTAGTCAAACCAAAGGACATAACTAGGAACTCATAATGACAATTTAGTGTCCTGAAAGCTGTCTTAGGGATATCACTTTCCCTTATTCTCAACTGATGATAGCCATAACTGAGGTCTATCTTTGAAAAAAAAGTGGCACCCTAAAGTTGGTCTAAGAGATCTTCAATTCTCAAGAAAGTATACTTATTCATGATAGTAACTTTGTTCTACTGACGGTAATCTATACACATTCTAAGAGAATCATCTTTCTTTCTCACAAATAAGACCAGAGTGCACCAAGGTGAGATACTTGGTTGAATAAAACTACCACGACCCGAGCCTACACCCTAGACGTGGGCGGCACTTGAGAATCAATGTTGGTCCCCAAGTGAACCCTCATCCTAGCTGACTACAAGCAGAAGACCAACTCAAGCATACAAAGCTTAAAAGCTGAATAAAAATTCATGAAACACAATTACAAGGTTTTAACTCAAATGAAAACCTCTGAATAAAATAAACTATTCTACTCGCCATAAAATAAGCAACATAAGTCTTTAAAAAGTTTAATAAAATAAATGAACAAACTTCTGAAATTCTACAGTCTATCTATGAAGCCTCTAAATGAAAAAGATGGAAGTCGGGACAAGGCCCACGACCTCCTAACAACTGATATAACTGAAAGTAAAAGTGGAACCCTCCGGAAATAAGAAGCCTAACCATAGCTAACTTGAACTCCATGTTGTAACACCCCGTATCCAGAACAAACCAAAATGCAGACTTTGAGAAGTTGCAGGTGCAACCCACGATTGCCATCCACGGACCGTAGGTCAGACCACGGCCCGTGCTGGTGGTCCGTGGTTCACCACTGCAACCCCTCTCCAAACCCAGCTCAGAAATCGGCTAAGTCCCAACTCACGGACAGACCCACGGTCCGTAGATCAGACCACGGACCGTGGTCTGTGTCCGTGGATCGAGACCTCCTGTGCCCAACCTCTGACATAAACTACGGTCAACCAGCACGGACCATCATTCGATCCACGGTCCGTAGGTCTGACCGTAGATGAGAGTCAACAGCTAGTTAGCTGAAAATTATTGATGGGTCAACTTCAGATGGTCATAACTTTTAACACAAAATGAATTGTGTGTTCCACAACCTATGGTATGATAGATAATTGAATTATATTTCCAACGCCGCCGAGTTTTCTAAATTCCGACCTCCGAGTAAAAAGTTATGCTCGTTTTAGTGAAGGCCTGTCGAGCAGGCTCGACTTACGGACCCGATCTACGGACCGTAGATTGACCTACGGCCAGTAGGTCCATTCCGTAGGTCACTCCGACAGCAGTTAATTCAGGGGTCTTTTGGTCTTTTCCTATTTCGTTTAACCCCTAAGATACGTCGTTTAAACCCTAAATCATGAGATTTTAATCAGTTTAAACCTAGGAACATAACTAGAA